>CM035272.1:100977440-101026973 GCA_020226075.1 Hydropotes inermis | reverse complement strand
TAGTGATGCTTTCTAAGGCCCACCTGACTTCACATTCCAGGATGTCTGGCTCTAGGTGAGTGATCACACCATTGTGATTATCTGGGTTAGTAACTCTTAAATTCTGGGTCTTCTGGGAAACTAGCCTGGTGTCCTCAGGCTGGAGATACCCAGAAGGGCCCAGACAGAGTGATTGTAGCTGAGATCCAAGGAGGCATGGGATGGGGTGGATGACATTGAACAGAACTCAAAGCCAGGAGAAAAAGGCCGAAGCAGGCAGGGGCGGGGGGCATTCATACCTAGAAGCCTTTTGAACAGAGGCTCTAGGACAGGAAGCAGCTGCCCTGGGGAGAGGGGACAGCCTCCAATTGACAGTTCTTGACCTGCTGGCAGGGTGACTGAGAAACCTCCTAAGATATGGGCTCTGAAAGCTGGAGCAGGGACAGTCGCAAGGCAGCCAGGATGGCTGGTCAAGCAAGTTCCAGCCTGTCTCTAGAATTCTCTAGTGATGAAAGAGCCTCGGTCCCCTGGGGCCACTGGGATGTGTCTGTCACCCACTGGTTACGCTCAGGGTGGGTGGTGAGACCAGGGACAAGGATGACCCTACCATCCCCTCCTGAAGCAAAAGTCAGAGCTTTTCCAGGGTTTTGCACTCTGTGGAAGGTGAATGCTTCAAAACCTTTAGTGTCCCACAGGACTGATAAGCATTTCATTTATTAATGACAATAAATTTTAGTATTCGAAAAAAATGCAGACAAGTTTCTCAGAGTTGGTACTGAGTCAGTGTAGAAAATACCCTTTCTCGGGGAAGGAATGGGAACATGGGGTTAGCAAATATAAACTGTTACACATAGGATGGATAAACAACAAGGCCCTACAGTATATTCAACAGCCTGTGATAAACCATAATGGAAAAGAATGTGAAAAAGCATTTATATGTGTTTAACTGTATCACTTGACTGTACAGTAGAGATTGATATACATTGTAAATCAACTACACTTCAATTAAATATACATAATTTATATATTAAATCTGCATTTATAAATAATCATATTGAATTAAGTATTCATTTATAAATAATGTAGAATTTACATATTAAAATATATTTATAACAAAATTATACATTAAATATATATAATACATATAATTTATTGTATAAAATTTATATTATATATTTGTTTTATATGTTATTTATGTATAATGACATTGACATTCTGTATATAGTGAAACAACTTAGCATGGACACACATACATAAATTTATTTATTAAATATATATAAACTTAAATATGAGGTGTCCCTGATAGCTCAGTTGGTAAAGAATCTGCCTGCAATGCAGGAGACCCCGATTGGGGTTGGGAAGATCCTCTGGAGAAGGGAAAGGCTACCCACTTCAATATTCTGGCCTGGAGAATTCCAGGGACTGTATAGTCTATGGGGTCACAAAGAGTCAAACATGACTAAGTGGCTTTCACTTTCAAACTTAAATATAAAATTTATACATATTTAAATATATATATGCACACACGTGTGTGTGTGCTGTGCTTAGCTCGCTCAGTTGTGTCCGACTCTCTGTGACCCCGTGGACTGTGGCCCCCCAGGCTCCTCTGTCCATGGGGATTCTCCAGGCAAGAACACTGGAGTGGGTGGCCTTGCCTTCCTCCAGTGGATCTTCACAACCCAGGGATCGAACCCAAGTCTCCCGCATTGCAGGCATATTCTTTACTGTCTGAGACAGTAGGGAAGCCATATATATAAGGAAATGTCCTTTCTCTATATGTAAAACTGCACAGGGATTCTATTTGAATTTCAAAGGGAGAGCAGCTTGCTTTGAGCCAGTACAGCTCACTGAAGCTTAGTGTGGTACATCTTATTACCAGGACTACTCCATAGTGTAAAGGGACCCTGGAATCTAGATTTGGAGTCCTTGAGGTCTCCGGCCACTGTTTCCTCTTCTTTCTTCCCTAAGGCTGCTTCTCCATGGGCTACTCCTCACATTTTAATCTTCTAGAAATGCACAGATAACTCAATTGCATGTGAGAGGGCAAAAAAAAAAAAAATTAAGTTTCATTTTTTTAAATATCTAAGTTCATCTTGAACTCCAAGCCCTTTTCCTACTGGTAGCAACCAAATATTTCATTTTACTACCTGAAGAGTCTTCAGTTAGTAAATACTAACTGTAAAACTTAAGACAGTGAGCTCTAAGGTTTTGACATTGCCCAAGGTTTCTTTTCCAAGACACAGTGCGGGTGCCAGAGTGGACCTGTGTGCCCTGTCACATTCAGAAATCTTTGTCTTCCCCAAGACTGCAAAGATCTTCCACGGGTTTCACAGCTTCAGAATTTTACTTTTAAGTTATGAATGGTAAGCCTAAATATGTGTTGCTTAATTTTTATTTGAAGATTTTCTAGACTTGTTGATAAGGTCTGATTCCAATTGGTCAGAGATTCATGCTGTATGATATCATGGCAAAAACAGTTACTGGCTGTCTCTAAAATAAACTGCAGAAGGACAGAAAGGTAGTCTTTTATTTTGCTCACAGACTTACCATTTTTGGTATCTTTTCCCCACATTGAAGACCCAAGTTTCCTCCTGGTGTCATTTCTCATCAATCTGAATAACTTCCTTTCACGTTTCCTGATGAAGAAGTTGCTCAGCTTCAGCTAGCGAAAAATGTCTGTTTCCTGAATTTCTTGACGAACGTATCTTACTGGATGTAGAACTTTAGCGCTAATCATTTCATTATCTTATCTCATGATCTCTCACTTCATTGCTTCTGATAAAAACTCAGATGTGATTCATGTCATTGGTCCTTGTATATGTGTCATTTTCTTCTCTGGCTGGTTAAGACTTTATTTTCCAGCAGTTTAGCTATGACATACCTTTCTGTGGTGACTGTATATGTTTATCTTCCCTGGAGTTTATTAAGATTCTTGAGTTTAGAAGTTAGTGTTTTCCATCAGGTTTAGGACATTTTCAGCCATATTTTTCAAATACTTTTCCTGCTCATTTTCCATCTCTTCCTCTCTGAGATTCCAATTACACTTATATTACAATGCTTGATATTGTACCAAAAGTCACTGAAGCTCTTTCATTTTAAAAAATTTGTTTTGTATTGTGTTTTTAAGATTGACTTATTTGAGTAAAGATATCATCAATTAAACCACAAGAGAATGCTTTTTGACCACACACTTCTATTTCATAGCCACACCATGCAGCATGTGGGATCTTAGTTCCCCAACCAGGAATCGAATCCATGACCGCTATCTTAGGAGTTCAGTATCTTAAACATGGGACTGCCAGGGAAGTTCTCAATTTCTTTCTAAAAGAGCTCTTTTAACTTTAGATTTATCATAGATCACATTGCTCGGTTCCTATGGCATAATCTTTTTGAAGGCAGCTTACAGGGCAATTAAAGCCCATCTACAAAAAAAAAAAAAAAAAGATTAGCTTATTTGTATTGGCCTGTCTTCTAGTTTAGTTACCCATTTTTCTGTTAGGGGTATCCACTGAATTTTTCACTTCTGAGTCTTGTCAGTTCTGCAACTTCCATTTGGGTCTTTTTAAAGAATTGTTTCCATTGCTCTGCTGAGATTCTCTACCACAATGGTGGTGTTGTTTTGTCACTAAGTCATATCTGACCTTTGTGACCCCATGGACTCTAGCCCGCCAGGCTCCCCTAACTATGGGATTTCCCAGGAAGGAATACTGAAGTGGCTTGTCATTTCCTTCTTCAGGAGATCTTCCCAACCCAGGGATCAAACCCGAGTCTCCTGCGTTGACAGATTTTTTTTTTTTTTAACCACTGAGCCACCTGGGAAGCCCATCATGGCAGTGTTTTCCTTTAATTCCTCAAACATATTTAGAATAGCTACTATCAATTTCTTATCTGCTGATTCCAACATCTAGGTTACCTTAGAGTTCTGCTTCTGATTTTTTTTCTTGAGTGTGTGTCACATTTTTCTGTATCTTTGCATATCTAGAAATTTTTTATTGTATTTTTTTGTGAACAGTGGGTTTAGAGATTCTGTATCTTTTGTCTGTCTTTGAGGATAGCAGGCAGGTAATTACGGCTATCAACTTGAAGTTATGGAAACTTGATTTTGACTTTTTTTTTTTAACTGAAGGATAATTGCTTGTCAGTATTGTGTTGGTTGATTTTTAATCTTTAAAACGGGTCTGTTTTTGATAGTTTGCTTAATCTGAGGGAAACATCTTCGGTCTTGGGACATAATCTTTGATCGTCTCCCCTCCTTCGTCTCTGGATATCAATAAAATATTCAAGGTGTTTATGAAATCTCTCCTGGAAAAGTTGGCAAGATTCAAACTCCACATTCTGTCTCTCTCAGCTTTTGAAATCTCTATTCAGTTTTTTAAATTTTTAGCTTCTTTCCGGATCTAACTCTTCGATTTTCGGCCACTCTGACAGCCCTGAATGAACTCTGTCCTCTCTCTGGTACTTCAAACAGTTAAGATTGCAGCTTTCTGTCTGGCAGGCTGAGGAGTGCCCTCATCCGAAAACTGTCTAAACATAGGTCTCATCCTGTGTGGTTCCTTTTTTCAAAGGTTAAAGTCCGCTTCGGTTTCTGCCTGCTTCTGGTTGCTCTCCAATGCTTTCACATCGTTCCTCTCTAAAATATTTTGTTTTGAGTTTTTACTTGTTATCTTCAGGAGGTTTGGTCTAGTAGAAAGGAGCTACTCCATCCACCATTGTCAAAACTAGAACTTCTTCACCCATTTAAGGATTTTAAAATGTATTGCAAAATTGGCCTTCACAAATATTGTACCAAATTATATTCTCACTGGTAGTAGGTGAGAGTTCTTAATATATATCCTCCCCCTTGGCAGCCAGAATATGTGAAGCTAAACATCATGGAATGTTAGAATCTTAGAGACCACCAGATACAGTAATTCCAAGTTCAAGGTCCCTGGATTTCAAAAGGATTTTGGAAGGTAATATATGGTTGAAGGACAATTTTTGTAAGTTATAAACACTGTTTCCAAATATGAAATATATAGTTAACCCTTAACTAAACCTTTTAGTGACATTACTTTTGGTTAACTTTTCCCTGGTGGCTCAGGCTGCAGAGTCTGCCTGCAGTGCAGGAGACCCAGGTTTGATTCCTGGGTTGGGAAGATCCCCTTGGAGAAGGGAATGGCTACCCAGTATTCTTGCCTGGGGATTCCCATGGACAGAGGAGCCTGGCGGGCTGCAGTCCATGGAATCTCAGAGTAGGACACAACTGAGCGACTAACACTTTTGGTTAAAATGACATCCTATTTTTCATGGAAACATTGATTTCTTTTGATAACTTTCTGCAGAAGTAATCAACCAGGACTTCTGCTTGATAGTTTAGTTATGTTTTTGGCCAACCAAAGCAGGCAAAATGCATTATTACTGATAAGTGAAGTGTGGCTTTTATGAAATAGGAACCTTGAGAAGAAAGTGAATCAAAGGAATTGCTGGTGGCCCTGGACCCTTTGAGCAGTGATGGGCGGTACCGGAGGATGAATTTAGACTTCACCTTTGAGTGTCTCTTTATCTGGATAACTTTATTGGCTATGGCTTAAGTATCTTTATTTACTTAGGCCCAAAGAGATCAAGGGCTTCCGTGGTGGCTCAGCAGTGAAAAATCTGCTTGCAGTGCAGGAGATGCAGGTTCGATCCTTGGGTCAGGAAAATCTCCTGGAGAAGGGGATGGCAACCCATTCCAGTATGCTTGCCTGGGAAATCCCATGGATGGAGGAGCCCGGTGGGCTGCATTTCATGGGGTCACAAAGAGTTGGACAAGACTTAGGAACTAAACAACAACTCAAAGAGATCAAAGAACTTGCCTGGAGTTCCACAGAATTCCTCCCACTGTGGGTGCAGAGATCAAAACCCAACATCAGACTTCATTCTCATCACTGACATACATCCTAACTGTGAAGAAGTGATTGTCCTACCTACCGTGGCTCAGAAAGAAAAACAGCGAACTGGGAGAAGCGCTTGTCCTGGGAGCATTTTCATGGTAGGATGGGCCACCATGCTCTTTGCAGTGCCCACGATTCCCTTGTCACTAACTTTCAGAAACAAGAAAATGCCTCTGGAGTCCAGATGAACAGATTTTCGCAGACCCATTGTCTCTTACTAGGTTTTCTTTTCTTTTCTTTTTGCTGCAATGTTCATTTCTTATATTTTGACACTGGATTTGGTTTTGTGTGTGTGGATTCACAGATTTTCGCAGACCCATTGTCTCTTACTAGGTTTTCTTTTCTTTTCTTTTTGCTGCAATGTTCTTTTCTTATATTTTGACACTGGATTTGGTTTCGTGTGTGTGGATTCACTTCAGTCCTGTTTCCTAGATTTCTAAAGGCGGACACTTCCCATCTTTCGTAATCACCGGAAATGACTGGAGTCTTGTAAACACACAGCTTGTTTTTCCTTTTATCACTCCTCCAACATCCAGGCAACTGGTACATATTCCTTAGTATGTATTTTCTGTAGCTAAACTTAGGTCTACTTCAGCACTTTCTTTTTTCCAGGAAAATCGGTGTACCTATTGGAGGCAGCAATCATGAAGCCACAGAGACTTTGTCAAAGCCTTCTGGATTTAAAAGGATTTAGATCAACTTAAAAAAAAAAAAGTTTCATTTGCTCTTTTTTTTTCTTTTTTCTTTTCATTTATTTTTATTAGTTGGAGGCTAATTACTTTACAATATTGTATCATTTGCTCTTTTTAAAATTTTTATTTATTTGTCTACCTTATCTTTGGTCGTGCTGGGTGGGACCTTTCTCCAGGAGCGAGGGCTGCTCTCTGGGTGCTGCGTGCTGGCTTCCCATTGTGGTGGCTGATCTAGCTGCAGGCTCGAGGGCCTGCAGCCTTCAGTAGCTGTGGCTCCAGGCTCTAAGCACAGGTTCAATAGTTGTGGTGCATATCCTTATTTGCTCTGTGGCATCTTCTGGACCAGAGATCAAAAAACCGGTGTCCCTTACATTGCAAGGCAGATCTGTAACCACTGGACCCCAAGGGAAGCTGGAGTTCAGCCACCTTTGATGAAAGGTCCAGAACACCAGCAAAAGGAGGCCTGGGAGCCTGTCTCCTCTTCACCTTGAGTCTGGTGAATTCCGTCAAATCTCCCCTTTTCAGGCCGGGGCCTGGCTCATCCATCCAGAGAACTAGGCTGGAGGCACACCAGGCCGGCGGGCCCTCCAGTTGTGGGATGCCAGGCCCGAGGGTAGGGCATCCACAGGTAAGATGGGAAAGGGGTCTGTTCCCCATCCAGGCCCTGCTGTCCTCTGAGCCAGGTAGACGATTCCCGCTGGGGCTTCAGATCAGCTTGGACTGTCTCTTAAGGAATTATATGTGGGGTGAAAACAGGGCCAGGGGACCTCTTAGACTTCAGGCCAGTCCATTTGGATCTGTGAATTGTGTGTTTTTCCCCCCTGCTTTCATCTGAGGTCTTCAAATAAAAGGATTTGAGAAGCTGAATGCTTTGGACTGTCGACAGAAATAATCGATAAGCAATCTATAATCAGAATCACAGAGAGTTTTATTTGAGCCAAACTGAGGACTGTATGGCCCAGAAGACAACCTCGCAGAGGATCTGCTTGGGAGAAGCATGGTTTTCAGCAGTTTAATACGTTGTCAGAACAAAGAACATTAAACGGGTCATGGATACAGTCCTTCAAGGCTTAAAAAAAGTGGATCAGCATGTATAAAGTGAGTCAGTATGGCCTTGGCACCTGGGAGGAGAGTTATATCATCAAAGGAGGACCAGCATGGGCATCACAGGGAGAGGGATTTGATCTTTATCTTTAACATGCTTTACTTCTGGCCAATGAACCTTTTTCTTTTATAATTAAAGTAGATATACAATGTGTGTTTGATAGGCCACAAACAGGCTATGATAGCATGAAATTCAGGTTAACTCATGTATAAGGCAGAAAGACTTCCTCATACCTCAGTATGTGAACACTTATTTTATCAGGACACATAAAAATATGTGTGGGCCCTGAAGCCGGAATACCTGGCTTAATCCCAGCTGCAACACGTACTGGCTGTGTGATCTCAGGTAAGCTGCTTAACTTGTCTGATCCTCAGTTTCCTCATCTGTGGAATATGACAATAATAGTACCTATGTCATCATTATTAAGCTTGTATTAGCTATTATGTATGAAAAATTCTCTGCCCCCTGCCCCCCAGCATGCAGGATCTTAGTTCCCTGACCAGGGATCAAACCCATGCCCCCTGCAGTGGAAGTGCAAAGTCTTCACCACTGGACCATCAGGGGAGTGCCAGCTATTACGTGAGAAATTCTTAAAGAGGACCTGCCATGTTGAAGGAAATAGCAATCCACTCCAATATTCTTTCTGGGAAAATCCCACGGATAGAAGAATCTGGTGAGCTACAGCCTTCGGGGTCACAGAGAGTCAGACATGATTGAGCAACTGAGCACATACACACATTTACAATTCATATAGAAAGCGCTACATACATGTGAGCCGTCATCATTTGTACAATTGTTATTTTGCTTCCTTTCTCTGTGTTTATTATACATTTCAAATTGCTAAAAAGAGATCCCAATCTTCCATTTATTAAGACGAAAGGAAAGCCTAGCTAGCCCCTGCCTCCTTGGCCCTGGCCTGTGCATGCTGTTCATCCAGGCTTTTCTTGCTGGAGCCAAAGACACACAATTCTTGTGCCCATGCTGAGGTAGGGGTGTTGAGACAGAGCAGATGTACCTCTTAGACTGTGATTTGGGTGCCTGTACTGTCTTTCAACTGCATTTTCAACTCTGTAAATTTTTTGATCCCCATTTAATGAAGGTAGTCTTTTGTCATAATTATTTTTTGAAAATTAATATATACACATTGTAAAAATATTCAAGCACAAAAATCCCCTAACTCTTATCCAAAGGTTGCTTTTCTTCTCCTGTTAGTTCCTGCATATGTTAGTTTCCTAAATATCCTTCCAGGCTGGTTCTAGGACAGCATTCATTTGTTACGTCTTCTCTGCTTGCTGATCAACACCATTGGTGCAGGTGTGTAAATGCGTGTGGGTGTACAGACTAGAGTGCGGTTGACCTCTGGGCTCACCTGCCCAGCTCCCCACAGCCAAGGCCATCTGGTTGCACCTGCAGGTCACCAAGGTTATAGACCTCGGGGCTGGGCCTATCTTAGTCCAGAGAAGTTCAAGAGCCAGTTTAGTAAACTGAATGTCATCCAGGTCATTGGTTGATCTTGCAGCTAGGTTCTAAGACCCATCCTCTCCCTTTGGTCTGGTTCTTGAACCCCTCCAACCTCTTCCCTTGAGCCTGGCTCTTTGACCTGAGAGTTTGCTCATGAGTTCACCCTGTCCCCTCCAGTCCTGCCCAGAAGCCCACGCAAGAGACCAAGGCTGCCCACTGCAGCCGCAGCCCATTCCTCATGTCTGGTCCCCCTGGTCTGTCTGGGTCACTGGGCTTTCTCTGCCAGGACCCTTGCTGGAACCTACTGACACTGTCCCTGTCCTGCACTGCCTCTGATTCTGTGGTCTCCACACTCTATGGGAAGACTCCCTCTCCCTAGTTTATTCTAATCCCAAGCACCTTAGGATTCAAGACTTACCCATGGGACTGAGAGATTGACTTAACCTCTTATAAGCCTCAGTTTCTTTATCTGTAAAATGGGCCTGATAATCCCTGCATAATCCACAGAGTTGGTTAAGAGCCTAGTATTAAGTCCTGCCCTGTAAATAGAAATCCCTTTGGCTTACTTCCACCCACCTCAGTGGAGATATTGAATTTCCAGGTCCCATCAGCTTCCTTTCCAAAGCACCCTGGCTGCTCACCAAGCTCCAAGCTTCCACTTTAACTTAAGGCTTGAAACCAATGACTCTCAGTTGACTTAGCGTTCATTCCTCCCAGATAGGTCATCAGAACAGTTCTAGGAGAAGATCATCTCTAAGGTTCTTGAAGGGTGGTTAGCAATGACATCGTAATAAAAATGGTGGTCAGTATTCATTGAGCAGTAACTCTATGCCAGGTATTCTGCCAGGAGCCATATGTGAATGACCTCATGAATCCTTTGCGACTAGCTATGGAGACAACCACTGCCATTGACTCATTACTAATATGCCCAGACAGAGGCTCAGAGACTGGGAGTGATCTGATAAGGCGGCACCACTAACAAGTGGGAAATGGGCATTTAACCTGTGGAAAGGCTCAAAGATGAGCTAATTTATTCACAGCTAATTATTCAGAGCCAATTTATTCTCCCCTTGCTAGAGAGAGGGGGTCAGCCACCATCACTTGCATGTAGCAGAGACTCAAAGACAAGGGGATGGGAAAGCTTTATAGTGAGGGAGGGGTAAGAAGGGATCAGAGGCTGTTGGTGTAGTGGATCTGGAGGCTGTTGGCACAGTGGATCTGGGGGCTATTGGCACAGTGGATCTATCTGGAGGCTGTTGGCATACTGGATCTGGAGGCAGGCTACAGAGGACCGGACATCCTGTGCAATTGATTAGGGCTTATATTTGGCTTTCTCGTGTTGGCCCTAAGTTGAATGTGGGGACAAAAATTAGAGAAGTTGTCAGTGATTCATCAAGTCCTGGCCATTTTGGCTGATGGTTACAGCAATGACTGTTTATCTTCCTGGATTGTCAAGCAGAACAGCAATCTAGGTTCTTGTGAGTCTGACTTCAAACACATTGGTTTCCTGGGCTGTTGGCTGTGGATAAAGGCTTGGTTTCCCGGGTAGATTGCTGTAGGTTCTGGGGCAGAATTCTGCTTTTCTTTAATTAAAAAAAAATTTGGCTATGCCCGCAGCATGCGGAATCTTAGCTCCCCAACCAGGGATTGAACCTGTGCCCCCTGAAGTGGAAGCACAGAGTCTTAACCACTGGACCACCAGGGAAATCCCAGAGTTCTGTTTTTATACTTGGCCTGGTCATTGTCCGTTTGTGCATTCAATCTCTCAAACCTGAGGAAGTCTAACTCCATATTCTTGGAATCTGGAAAATTCTATAGGGCTAATTCAAGAGCATCTCAGAAGTCCTAAATTCTGAACCTACGAAGGTTTAATCTGCTTCGGGCTGCTGACCCCTGTGGCTCCGAGGTGCGTGTGTCTCTACTGTCTCAGAGGTCTAATGCCCCAATGGCTCCTGACAGCAGCAGCTGCAGTGTTTCTTGGGGGTCTGAGCCCCTCTCCAGCTAGAGGCCAGGCACACAGCCACACCCTGAGCAGACCCCAAGCTCCTGCCCCCACGATAGGGTCTGCAGAGATCAGCACTGCAGACTGGCCGGCTCAACTCCGCTAAGGCTGCCAAGACAAGTTTCTGCTGGGCACATTTTCTATGTGGTGTGTTTTTCTTTCTTTGGTAGCTCATAAAATTCCCCTGCCTGCCCTGGGCCTCTCGGTCTTTAATCTTCAACCTCTCCTGGAGCTGTCCCTATTTCTTTTTAATTGTGCCTCTTTTTTTGCTTTTTTTTTCCTAAATGGAAGTTTCCTATTGACTTTTTATGACAATACAGAGACATGGATGGACTCCAACAAAAATGAAATCTTTATGGAATAGTCATCTGTCTCCTGGAGCCTCCTGACAAATGTTCCTCCCTGGATACCCAGACATCTGCACATATTGGTGGGGAGCAGGGGGTGGTGGGGAGTCGCTCTGGTCTTGGCTGAAGTATCATGACCGCAGAGGGAGAGGTGTGCAGCTCAGCCAGGGGGAGGCGGGAGGGGCCGTGAGGGTGACATGAGGCATGGAGCAGGAGAAGTAAAGCTTTCCCAGGTATATTCCCTTGCCTCAGTGTCAGCTGCATTGGCACTGCTCCCTAATCCCAGACAACCCGGCTACGTGACTGCACATGCACCACACGCCGGGGGGACATGCTCAGTGACCCCCTTATTCAGCATCTCTTGCCTTGGGCCCCCCAGCCTGGCCTGAAGAGTCTTTGTCTTTGGGCCCTAACACCAGACATGACTGTCTGGGGTCGTGGGCTGTTTCCCTTGGGCAAGCTTCCCAGAGTGTGGTCTGGGGATGGCTTGGGATCCACTGATGGTTCTCTAGGGATCAGGAGGCTATGCAGGCGTGAGTTACTTGTGCCAGGAGGGGGGGAACAGTTCTCCACTTACAAATCAATATTAGAAACCACCCACACCACATGCCTGGCCCAAATCTGGGCACTGGGGACTTCACGGTCACGGTCCCTTGTCCCACGGGGCTGATGTTCTTGAAGGAGGAAACAGGCAAAAATTAGAAGCCCCCCCCCCAAATCAAGTAAATATGCAAATGATGTGACATTTTCAGGTTGTGGGGAGCACGTGGGACAAACAGAGAGGGCCGAGAAGGCTGCTGCAGGGGAGGGAGGGCATCTGCTCTAGACCACAGTCAGGGAAGCCGTCCCGCTGACCCTGGGGACCAGCTCAGGTCGAGGACAGAGCAGGTCAAGCAGAGCCAGCAAGTGCAATGGCCCTGAGGCAGTCGTGGGTTTGAAAGCCAGAGAGAGGGTGAGGGTGGCTGGAATGCTGTGAGCCCCCAGAGGAGCAGAGGAGGAGGGTCAGGTCTGGGGCTTCGTAAACAAGCCTTCCTGATGAACAGCTCTTGTTTCAAGCACAGCATGAGCCACTGTGTGGATTTAGGGAGTGGAAGCCTGACACAACCTGACTTTCATTTTATTTATTAATTTTTTAAAATTGGAGTATAATTGCTTTCTTGGGCAAACTTTGGGAGATGGCGAGGTACAGGCAAGCCTGGCGTGCTGCAGTCAATGGGGTCATGAAGAGTCAGACACAACTTGGTGATTGAACAACAACATAATTACTTTATAATGTTGTGATAGTTTCTGCTGTACAATGAAGTGAATCTGCTATAAATACACATATATCCTCTCCTTCTTGAGCCTGCCACCCCACCCACCCCCCCATCCCCCTGTGTCATCACAGAGACCCAAGCTGAACTCCTTGTTTTCATAGCAGCTTCCCGCTGACTATCTATTTTACACACACAGTGTTAGTGAAGTCGCTCAGTCATAGCTGACTCTCTGCAACCCCACGGACTGTAGCCCACCAGGCTTCTCTGTCCTTGGAGTTCTCCAGGCAAGAATACTAGAGTGGGTTGCCATTTCCTTCTCCATTTTATACTTGGTCATGTGTATGTGTCAACATTGCTTTCCCAGTTCATCCCACCTTCCCCTTCTCTCTCTGTGTCCGCACGTCTCTTCTCTATGTTTGCGTCTGTATTCCTGCACTGCAAGTAAGTTCATCAGTGCCATTTTTCTAGCCATAAAAAGAAACAAAAGCGGGTCATTTGTAGAGAGGTGGGTCGCACATGACTTAGCGACGGAGCACGCATGGATGAATCTAGAGCCTGTCATAAAGAGTGAAGTCAGAAAGAGAAAAACAATATTGTATATTAACCCATATATACACGTGTGTATATATATATATATATATATATATATATTTATGGAACCTAGAAAAATGATTTCATTTTAAAGATGCTGTTTTGACTGCTGGGTCTCTAGAGAATGGACTGTAGAATTGTATTAAAACCAAGATGCCAAGTTTTTGGAGCTCTGAGAAGGCAGCACGAGTCTTCCACTCTCAAGGGGTTTGGGGAGGAGGGAGACGTCAGGGTGACCGTTTCTTTAGGTGGTTTGGGTCTAGAACTGTTTGCTTAGACTTCAGGGCCTCCTCTTAAGCTTGTCCCCAGCCTGAGTTTTGAGGACGACTGAGAAGTGATAGTCATGTTTGCCTCCCTGCCAAGTACAGGCTTTCAGGAGAGGACAAAGCACTGCAGCCTCACCTGTGAATTTTGTCAAGAAATGGAGTCTCCTATGTGAGTGCCAGCTGTCTACCCTGTAGGAGGAACGGTCATACACATCTTAATAAGAAAGGAACATGTTTTAGCACCTATGTGCCAGGCTCTATCCCATGTGTTAAGTCATAACTGCCACCACTGCCCGGAAAAGCACTGTTAAATGTGAGATCTGGGCCTTCCTTGGTGGTGGAGTGGATAGGAATCCACCTTCCAGGGCAGGTGACACGAGTTTGGTCCCTGGTCCGGGAAGACCCCACCTGCCACAGAGCGGCTAAGCTCGTATGCCGCAACTGTGAATCCCACACCCTAGGGCATGTGCCCTGCAATGAGAAGTCACCATAAGGAGAAGCCTGCGCACAACCCACGGAGAGCAGCCCTGCCTCATCGCAACTGGAGAAAGCCCCTGCAAAGCAGTGAAGGCCCAGCACAACAACTACAAAAACTATGAAACCTGGAACCAGAGAGGGCAAGTAACTTGCCGAAGGTCACACAGCACTAAGAGGCAGAACTGAGGCTGTGAGTGGCCTTGGAGAGCATCCACGTGCTGCGGGCTCAGCGGGGCCCTCCCATAAATACTATCATGTTTCCTCAGGAGAATGAGGATCATGCCTGGGAGAAGCTGGGGCACCCTTGGGAGACCCTTGTGTCTTCCACACAGAGTCTGCCTGAAGCCTGCAAGCTTTCAAGAAACATGCTTGACACTGGCCCAAAGAATCAGCTTCCCAGTCTAAGAAGAAAGCTGCAAAGTCACAGCTAGGAATTCAGACCAATAGAGAATAAGAAACGTGAAAGACGTTCCTTTAGCTCCGTTTCCTCCTTCTCCCACACTCATCTCTGCCTTTTGCTGCTCCCCGTGTCTGACCTCCATCACTTTCCTTCTGCCTGAAAAACTCCTTTTAACATCCCTTGCAGGGTACGTCTCCCGGCAATGAATGCCCTCTGTTTTTGTTTGTCTGAGAAAAATCTTTCTTTATCCTTCACTTTTTTTCCCAATTAAATTTTCATTGTGAGGTAATTGGAAATTCACATGTGTTGTAGGAAATAAATCAGAGAAATCCTGTGTGCCCTTAATGCCGCTTCCCCAAAAGTAACATCTTACAGACCCGTAGTAAGATATCACAACCAGAATACTGACATCGCTGCACTTTTATGTATATTCATTGGTATGTGTGTGCACACACAGGTGCACATGCATGCAGTTAGTTCTGTTCAATTGTATCCCATGAGTGCATTTGCATATCCATCACCACAGTCAGGGTATGTTTCACCAGAAGGACCTCTCAGTCTGCCCTCTCCTGTCCCTCAACCCTGGCAACCAGTGGTCTGTTCTCTTTTTATAATTTTACCATTTCAAGAATATTTTATAAATGGGGCTATGGTCCATATGTCTTTTTCGCTCAGCGTAACTCTCTGGAAATACATCCATGTTGTTGGGTGTATGGATACCCAACCTCCCTCTGGATTGCTGAGGGCTATTCCATGATAGATGTACCTTGATCTGTAGTGTTTAACCACTCATCACCAAAGGACATCAAAGGCTGTTTCTCATTTGTAGGAAGGGAGATCAGGGAGAAAATGGTCCAAGAGAGGATGGAGAAAGAGTCTCCACCAAACCAAACCAACTGACCAACCAAATGAGCTAGAGAGAGAATAAGCAAGCCCGTGCAGTAGTGAGGATGGAGGTGGGGGTTGGGGGGAGGTGGAAGTGGCTGCTCCAGGAGGGCCCGTCCAGGATGAAGAGAGAACTACAGAGAGTGGAAAGTTGTAAAATAAATTCTCATGCCCCTGTAAGTTCCTTATTTTCAGTAAAACCCGTACTCTCATATAAGAACTTGCATGGCAGACGTTCCTTCTCTTGGGAAGCGGCAGCCCAAGTCACTGCGGGTCACCTGCAGCACCCAGCCTTCATGCGCACACTCCCTTGTTTGCACACGTGCACACAAGTCCAAGGCTTTTCTGGACTTCCTGGTTGCTCAGCAGTAAAGAATCCATCTGCCAGTGCAGGAGACACAGGAGACTTGGGTTTGATCCCTGGGTCAGGAAGATCCTCTGGAGGTGGAAATGCCAACCCACTCCAGTATTCTTGCCTGGGAAATCCCATGGACAGAGGAGCCTTGCGGGCTACAGTCCATGGAGTTGCAGAATCAGGACACGACTGAGCAACTGAACGACCAGGAGGCCAGCCCCAGTGCTGCCATGTTCTCAGGGGCTCTGCCTCCTCCTCTCTTAAGGCAGAGGTTCTTGCAAACATCAGAGAATGATCTTTTCATATATTAATAGCTTCTGATCACCAGCCCCCTTGCCCACTGATGCCTCTTGGGGGTTGGGGGTGAGGGAGTAAGAGTTGTTTATTCTTGGCATCCTGATTAGAACTTGGAATTTAGTGCCTGCTAGAAATAACACATGGAGCATGGAGTTTTAGAATTACGTCTTTTGTGGAATGTCATAGGACTCCAGTCACCCCAAAATATTTTTACTGTGGGAAAATGTACCTTGAGTTCCATCTTGCCAATGAATTTTTATGGGTTTGAATGTTGTGTAAACTCTTCATATTATCCAGCAATATGTGTTTGTTGTAAAAAAAAATCATCAGGATAAAGAAGAAAGTAAATATAACCCATGGTTTATTCATTGAATTTTTTTCTTACAAAAACATTATCATATTGCACATATTATATCACATCTGGGCTTTGTTGGTAACTGTATAATGCAGAATTGTAAAATTGGCCCCTCAAGATTCTATGCCTAAACCCCAGAACCTATGAATACCATGAGCTGCCATGCCCATGAAAAGATTAACTTGCCACAAAAGGCACAAAAGAACTTGGTAGATTTAAGGTTATTAGTTCAGTTCAGTTCAGTCACTCAGTCGTGTCTGACTCTTTGCAACCCCATGAATTGCAGGGCCTCCCTATCCATCACCAACTCCCGGAGTTTACTCAAACTCATGCCCATCAAGTTGGTGATGCCATCCAGCCATCTCATCCTCTGTCGTCCCCTTCGCCTCCTGCCCCCAATCCCTCCCAGCATCAGAGTCTTTTCTAATGAGTCAACTCTTCACATGAGGTGGCCAAAGTATTGGAGTTTCAGCTTCAGCATCAGTCCCTCCAATGAACACCCAGGACTGATCTCCTTTAGGATGGACTGGTTGGATCTCCCTGCAGTCCAAGGGACTCTCAAGAGTCTTTTCCAACACCACAGTTCAAAACCATCAATTTTTCAGCACTCAGCTTTCTTTATAGTCCAACTCTCACATCCATACATGACCACTGGAAAAACCATAGCCTTGACCAGAGGGACCTTTGTTGGAAAATAATGTCTCTGCTTTTTAATATGCTATCTAGGTTGGTCATAACTTTCCTTCCAAGGAGTAAACATCTTTTAATTTCATGGCTGCAGTCACCATCCACAGTGATTTGGCAGCCCCCCCAAAATGAAGTCTGACACTGTTTCCACTGTCTCCCCATCTATTTCCCATGAGGTGATGGGACCAGATGCCATGATCTTAGCTTTCTGAATGTTGAGTTTTAAGCCAACTTTTTCACTCTCCTCTTTCACTTTCATCAAGAGGCTTTTTAGTTCCTCTTCACTCTCTGCCATAAGGGTGGTGTCATCTGCATATCTGAGGTTATTGATATTTCTACCAGAAATCTTGATTCTAGCTTGTGCTTCTTCCAGCCCAGCGTTTCTCATGATGTACTCTGCATATAAGTTAAATAAGCAGGCTGACAATATACAGCCTTGACGTACTCCTTTTCCTGTTTGGAACCAGACTGTTGTTCCATGTCCAGTTCTAACTGTTGCTTCCTGCCCTGCATACAGGTTTCTCAAGAGGCAGGTCAGGTGGTCTGGTATTCCCATCTCTTTCAGAATTTTCCACAGTTTATTGTGATCCACATAGTTGAAGGCTTTGGCGTAGTCAATAAAGTAGAAATAGATGTTTTTCTGGAACTCTCTTCCTTTTTTGATGATCTAGTGAATATTGGCAATTTGATCTTTGGTTCCTCTGCCTTTTCTAAAACCAACTTGAACATCTGGAAGTTCTCGGTTCACATATTGCTGAAGCCTGGCTTGGAGAATTTTGAGCATTACTTTACTAACGTGTGAGATGAGTGCAACTGTGCGGTAGTTTGAGCATTCTTTGGCATTGCCTTTCTTAGGGACTGGAATGAAAACTGACCTTTTACAGTCCTGTGGCCACTGCTGAGTTTTCTAAATTTGCTGGCATATTGAGTGCAGCACTTTAACAGCATCACCCTTCAGGATTTGAAATAGCTCAACTGGAATTCCATCACATCCACTAGCTTTGTTCGTAGTGATGCTTTCTAAGGCCCATTGACTTCACATTCCAGGATGTCTGGCTCTAGGTCAGTGATCACACCATTGTGATTATCTGGGTCGTGAAGATCTTTTTTGTACAGTTCTTCTGTGTATTCTTGCCACCTCTCCTTAATATCTTCTGCTTCTGTTAGGTCCATACCATTTCGGTCCTTTATTGAGCCCATCTCTGCCTGAAATGTTCCCTTGATGTCTCTAATTTTCTTGAAGAGATCTCTAGTCTTTCCCATTCTGTTGTTTTCCTCTATTTCTTTGCATTGATTGCTGAGGAAGGCTTTCTTATCTCTCCTTGCTATTCTTTAGAACTCTGCATTCAAATGAGAATATCTTTCCTTTTCTCCTTTGCTTTTTGCTTCTCTTCTTTTCACAGCCATTTGTAAGGCCTCCTCAGACAACCATTTTGCCTTTTGCATTTCTTTTCCTTGGAGATGGTCTTGATCCCTGTCTCCTGTACAATGTCCATAGTTCATCAGGCTCTCTGTCTATCAGATCTAGTCCCTTAAATCTATTTCTCACTTCCACTGTGTAGTCATAAGGGAATTTATTTAGGTCATACCTGAATGACCTAGTGGTTTTCCCTACTTTCTTCAGTTTAAGTCTGAATTTGGCAATAAGGAGTTCATGATCTGAGCCACAGTCAGCTCCCGGTCTTGTTTTTGCTGACTGTGTAGAGCTTCTCCATCCTTGGTTGCAAAGAATATAATCAATCTGATTTCAGTGTTGACCACCTGGTGATGTCCATGTGTAGAGTCTTCTCCTGTGTTGTTGGAAGAGGGTGTTTGCTATGACCAGTGCGTTCTCTTGGCAGAACTCTATTAGCCTTTGCCATGCTGTGTGGGGTCACCCAAGATGGTAGGGTCATGGTGGAGAGGTCTGACAGAATGTGGTCCACTGGAGAAGCGAATGGCAAATCACTTCAGTATTCTTGCTTTGAGAACCCCATGAACAATATGAGAAGGTTATTAGTTAGTTGAGTTTAATATAAGCAGGTGATCCTGGATTGTCTGGAAGATTCCAGGGGGACTCCCATGTGCCCTTAAAGGCAGAAGGAGAAGTCAGAAAGACTCAAAGCATAGGAGGGATTTGATGTCCATTGGTGTCTTTGAAGATGGGGCCACAAGCCAAGGAAACAGGGGAGGCATCTGGGAGCTGAGAAAGACCCTAGCTGGCAGCCAGCAGGGAGATGGAAATCTCAGCACCAGAGTCACAGAAAACTAAAGCATCTGTAAGCAGATCCTTCCCTTGAACCTCAGGATAAGAGCATAAGCTAGCTGACACCCTGATTTCAGCTTGTGGGACCCCAGACACCCCAGACACCCTAGTGAGCCTACCCAGACTCCACACCTACAGAACTGTGAGATAATAAATGGGTGTTGCTTTACGCTGCCCAGGTTTGTGGTAAATGGTTATGCAGCATTAAAAATCAATCCTGTCATAGACCACAAGTATTTTCCATGCCAGTGAGCTTACTTGACATGTATTGGTGGCTACAAAGTATTCTATTACATGGGTGCCCCATACTTTGGTGAGTGTCCTTTAATGATGGACACTAAATCATCTTTGAGTTTAACACATTCATTTGCAGAGACTCCCAAACCAAGACCTCACATATCTTACTCTTACTCACCAGGACAGAAGGTTCTGAGAAATACCCTCCGCATCCGTGGCCTCAGCCAGAGCAGACTAAACTCATGATTTCTGATGTGTGCCCGGTCTTGCTGACACTGTGCCCTGACTTCGAACAACCTCTCTCCCCACGCCCCGCCACATGTTGGTAGACACACTTTTCAGAAAGCAGAGTCTCCAAACCTCCAAACCAGTCAAACGGAGTGACAGGGACCAGACTTATCCTCTTGCGTGAAACAAACAAAAACGGCAAAACTATATGAATCTACAAAAACTTAATAGAACTGAGTTCAAAAAAGGGAAGGATCTAAGATCTGTATAAGAAAATTGCTTGCATTTTTATGTACTAGGAATGGACAATCAGAAATTGAAATTAAAAATACCACTGATAGTAATCTAAAAAATAGGAAATATTTAGAAATAAATCTGACAATAGATTTGAAAGTATGCTGAAAACTGGGTTTCCCTGGGGCAGGAGACCCCAGTTTGATTCCTTGTTCGGGAAGTTCCCCTGGAGAAGGGATAGGCTACCCACTCCAGTATTCTTGGCTTCCCTGGTGGCTCAGACGATAAAGAATCCGCCTGCAATGCAGGAGACCTGGGTTCAATCCCTGGATTGGGACGATCCCCTGGAGAAAAGAATGGCAACACACGCCAGTATTCTTGCCTAGAGAATTCCCATGGACAGAGGAGCCTGGTGGGCTACAGTAATTGGTTGCAAAGAGTTGGACACAACTGAGCGTGTTTTCAGCACGTGCTGAAAACTACAAAATATTGCTGAGAAGAATGAAATAAAACCCAAGTAAATAGAAAGATATACATGTTCTGGGTCAGAACACTCAATATTTTTAAGATGGTGATTTTTCTCTAAGTTGATATATCAATTCAATGCAATCCTGGTCAAAAATCCTCAAAGACTTTTTTTTGTTTTTTTTTTTAGAAATTGATAAACTGATCCTAAAATTTAAAAGAAAACATAATAGACCTGGGAGAGCTAAAGGATTTTTGAAAAAGAAGAACAAATTTGGAGGACTAACACTACCTGATTTTAGATCTTATTGTAAAGTTATAAGAATGAAACAATGTGGCATTGACATGCAGATGGACAGATGGATCAACAGAACAGAATCTGTGATTTAGAAGTAGATCAAGTGATTTTGAACCAGGAAGCAGAGGCAGTTCAGTAGAAAAAAGATACTCTTTAAACAAGTGAAGTGATGCTGGAACAATCGAATATCCACATGCACAAAAAGTTGAACTTTGATGAATATCTCGTACCGTCCACAAAAATTAACTCAAAATGAAGCATAGGTCAACTTTTAAAACCTACAGCTGGGTGGGATGATTTAAGAGAATAGCACTGAAACATGTGCATTACTGTGTGTAAAACAGACGGCCAGTGCAACTGAAGCAGGACATGCGTGAGGCAGGGCATGCAAAGCCGGGGCTGCGGCACAGCCCAGGGGGATGGGGTGGGGAGGGGGGAGGGGGCGGGGCTCAGGATGGGACGGAACACGCATACCCATGGCCGATTCATGTTGATGTGTGGCAAAAGCCATCACAATGTTGTAAAGTAATTATCCTCCACTTAAAAAAAAAAAAAAAAAAGCCTACAGCTGTGTAAGTTCTACAAGAAAATGCAGAAGGAAATTCTAGGCAGAAGAGAGTCAGAGAGTCTCTGAGACTGAAATTCTGGGTTAGGCAAAATGCTTTTAGATATCTGGCAACAAAAGCACGACATATGAAAAGTTGGATTCATTGGACCTCATAAAATTTAAGGATTTCTACTCTGTGAGAGACACTGTAAAGAAGATGAAAAGATAAGCCATAGACTAGAACATATTTGCAAGTCACATATCTAACAACAGATTTGCATCCAGAATATTAAAAAAAGAATTCAAAATCAGTAATAAGAGAACCTAATTTTATAAATGGGAAAAAGAATTGAACATACACTTCATCAAAGAAGATGTATGAAGGCCAAATAAGCACAATATCATTGGGAATTAGGAAATGAAGTGTAGACTACAAGACAAGAAAATACTCTACACCCATTAGAACGTCTGAAATTTCAAATACTGATTGAAATGTGGAGGAGCTGGCACCTTATACACTGCCAGTGGGCACGCAACATAGCACATCCACTGTGGAAAACAGATGGTCAGTTTCTTAGAAAAATAAGCATACAGTTGCCCTGTGACCCAGCAACTGTACTCTTAGTATTTGCCCAAGAGAAATGAAAGCACATGTCTGCTCACATGAATGTTAACAGCGGCTTTACTTTTTAAAAATATTTAATTTTTGATGTGGACCATTTTTAAAGTCTTCGTTGTTTCCATTTCTGTAAAGTCTATGTTGTTTGTTTTATGTTTTGGTTCTTTGCCCAGGAAGCATGTGAGATCTGAGTTCCCCAACCAGGGATCGAACCTGCACCCCCTGCATTGGAAGGCCAAGTCCTAAACTTGACTGGACCTCCAGGGAAGCCCTAGCAGCTTTGCTTTTAATAGCTCAAGACTAGAAACAATCCCCAAATATAGCAATAAGTAAACAGATGAACAGTGATGTGTCCCTATAATGGAATAATGAGATAAGAAAGTTGTTACCCATGGGAGTATGGGAAATGAAGCCCCAAATCATGAAATCTGAAGCTGAAGAGTTGGACACATGGATGGCAGATCCTGGGAGCCAAGTTTCTCATCACTGGAGTGGTAGGTTACAGACAGGCCAGGGGGAGAGGCTGAAATGATCTATGGAGCAGTGGATTAGCAATGTAGACCTCCATAGGGACTCATGTTTAGCTTAATATCGATACAGATGGATGCATACAACATATCTATAGATACAAAAGTGAAATTGTTAGTTGCGCAATCATGTCTGACTCTTTGCGATCCCATGGACTACAGCCTGCTCCTCTGTCCATGGGACTCTCCAGGCAAGAATACTGGAGTGGGTAGCCATTCCCGTCTCCAGGGGATCTTCCCGACCCAGGAGTTGAACTCTCATCTCCTGCACTGCAGGCAGATTCTTTACCATCTGAGCCACTAGGGAAGCCCATTTATAGATATGGGTTAGTATAAATACCCATGTTTAAGTTTTAAAAATTTTTTTATTTTTATTTATTTCACTGTGCTGAGTCTTAGTTGTGACATTCAGAATCTTTAGTTGTGGCATGTGGAATCTAGTTCCCTGACCTAGGATTGAACTTAGGCCCCCTGCATTGGGATCATGGAGTCTTAGCCCCTGAACCACAAAGCAAGTCCCAATCCCCATATTTACTTGCTGTGTCAGCTAAGAAGTCCTGAAAGAAATGACATCCCTGTAGCGAGTAAGTACACCTAGTGCCCAGGTCTTAGGCTTTGCGACCGTCCTCCAGTAAAAGGGAGGAGGACTTCTTGGAGAAATGGCTGTTTCTAGGATGTGCAGGATGAGCCTGAAGCATCTTCTGAGGTCAGAGAGTAAGTGCTCAGAAAAGCAGACAGCAACAGGCAATGGTGGAAGCGTGTCCAAGGAACACAGCCGCTGTGAGAAAGAGCTCCCATTGGCCAAAGCTGAAACAATGTAAGCAATAAAATAGTCTTGGATTATAACTAATCCAAATATAAAATAAATACGGACAGTTTCATACTGATAATATGAATAAATAGATGGAGAATAGGTAAGTCTCCCACACAGTGGAATTTCAGATAATTAATGTAGATACTCTGCCCCCAAGGAGGTGGAGAGGAATTCTTGTACACAGAAACTGCCTTTCAAGAGTACAGTGTACAAAGGGAGAAGAAGAGCCTTGAAGGACTTCTCAGGTGGCCCAGTGGTACAGAATCCATCTTGCAATGCAGGGGACGCAGGTTCGATCCCTGTTTGTTTAACAAAGATCCCACATGCACGGAGCAACTAAGTCCGTGCTCCACAGCTACTGGGCCCACGCGCCATAGCTAGAGAGTCCATGAGCTTCAACAAAGACCCTGCGTGCCACAACTAAGACCCAAAGTAGCCAAGTGAATAAAATAAGCTGTAGAGAAACCCAACAGACACTACCTTGGCCAGAAGATTAAGGTCAACATCACGAGTAATGAGGTGTCTTGAATGTGTGTACCTTTGCTGTAATGTGACGAGAATGGCACTTGACTTCTGGGTTTTCCTCCAGAAGCCCATAATCCCAACCTAATCGTGAGAAAATGCCAGGCGAATCCTGATTGAGGAACACTCTGCAAAATACCTGACCAGTGCTCCTGAAAAATATCCAGGTCAAAAGCAAGGACAGTCTGAGACAATGTCTCAATGAAGAGGCGGTTAAGAAGACAGGACCACTTCATGTAATATGATGTCCTGGATGGAATCCAAGAACAGAAGATGGAGATGGAGACAAAACTAAGGAAATCTGAATAAAGTGTTAAAGTGTTAGTCACTCGGTCATGTCCGACTCTCTGTGACCCCATAGACTGTAGCCCACCAGGCTCCTCTGTCCATGGGATTCTCCAGGCAAGGATACTGGAGTGGGTGGCCATTCCCTCCTCCAGGGGATCTTCCCAACCCAGAGATCAAACCCACATCTCCTGCATTGCAGGCAGATTATTTAGCACTGCACCATCTGGGAAGCCCTCAAGGAGTTTATCAAATCCCAAAGGCAAAGTTAACGCTCTTGGGAAAGTATCTGCAGAGAGGCAACCTTCTGGTTTCCTTTAGCTGTCCTTTTGGACCGCAGCCGATTCCCCACACATGCACGTGGCACCTGAGCGTGTGGGCAGAAACGTACCTGCTGAGTGGAATGAAACCCTGCAAGTGCTCTGAGGGTTGAAACTTTGAAGAGGTTGAGCTCTTTGACAGCTGAAGAACCTTTGAATCTCCCTTTGGCTCCCTCTACCCTGACCACAGCCCTTCTCTTGATGTAAAACACGTGCTCAGATTGACAACAATAAGGCGTGTGGCTGAGCCGACAGGTCTGTTTTGCTTTTTGCTTCCTCAGTGGTTGGAAACAGACCCTCCTGAGATCTGCAGGAGACCATAAATGGGTGACCCATCCCCCCCACCTCAATCATATCCGTGGTGTTGTGACAGGGAGCAGGGATTGGCCTCTCTGCAGCTGGGAACAGAGCCTGTGTGGCTGGCTGGCTGTACTGGGATGGGGTTCTCACAGCTTTGGAGAAGATGGAATGAAGGTGCCTGGAGTTTCTTGGAGGCGTGTAAAGCTTAAACTGAAATGTCCAGGAGCCCACAGAGGGAAACTTCCAGAACAGGGTATGCATGACCCCCCTCACCCACACCAATTCTACCAATGACATCTTTCTCCATGTGATAGACAGCCTGCCTTCAAACAAGAACACCAGGTTGCCACGCTTCCTTCTGCCACTGAACCAGTTGTGCCACCCTGGATGAGTCCCATGACCTCTTATCAAAGAAGTGGACTGAATATTTTCTAAAGAATCTTCCAATGCCCTGAAGTCTATGAGGTCGTTTGTTTCCAAACGAATGGAAAATTGGCTACATCTCACCCTGCTCTCTGTATGATCCAAGTTGTGTTCATGCATGAGTGCTCAGTTGTGCTCAGCTCTTCATGACCCAGTGGACTATAGCCCTGCCAGGCTTCTCTGCCCGTGGAATTTTCCAGGCAGGAACACTGGATGAGCTGCCATTTCCTCCTCCAAGGAGTCTTCCTGGCCCAGGAATCACACCCGAGTCTCCTGCTTGGCAGGTGCATTCTTTACCACTGAGCCACCAGGGAAGCCTTATTGATACTCATTGGGACCTAATTCCTCACCTGGGTAGGCTAACACTAGAAGCATCATTCATAATGTCCATCATGTGAAAGAGTTTTCAGGTCTCCTCCTGGAAACAAATTGGGATAACTGGAAAATTCGCAAGAGGCCAGGTCTGTAAGTTGTTTGGGCAAGAGGGATTGTTCTACACCGTGGTTTCCAGAGAGTCCCCCCTGTGCCCAGAAGGGGAATCAGATGCTTTTGCTTTGGAGACCTTATGGGAGAAATAAACAGTGTAATTTCTGCTGAGAACAAGGCAGGGTAAGGATTCCAAGAAGGAAGTCTGAGCTGAGGTGGTCTGAGCTGAGAACCCCTGAGCTACGCTTGCCTTGCAGGTTTTACCATTTGTTCCAACTTAAAGTAGGCTTGGTGCCTGTAGGACAGAGCTCGAGGGGCCTTCACAGTTCATTTTAAAGGTAAACCATCCACAGCACCTGAGTCCCTCATCTTTGCCTTTCTAGTAGCATCTGTATCAGTTTACTGGGAGCAGCATAACCAAGTATCAAAGCCGGGGGCTTAGAACAGAAGCTGACCGTGCCAGTTCTGCAGACTGGAAACCCAAGATCAAGGGGTCGGCCGGGCTGGCCCCTTCAGAGGCTCGAGGCGGAGCCTGCTCAAGGCCCCTGCAGGCTCCTGGACATTGGCTGGCTGTTCTGGGTGGTCCCTACCTTGTAGCTGCATCACACCCATCTCTGCCTTTATCTTCACATGATGTTCCCTTTGTTTTTTTTTTGGCTGTGCCGGTCTTAGTTATCGAATGTGGGATCTCACTGGAAAAGACCCTGATGCTGGGAAAGTCCAAGGCAGGAGGAGAAGGGGACGATAGAGGATGAGATGGTTGGATGGCATCACTGACTCAACAGACATGAATTTGAGCAAGCTCCAGGAGTGGGTGATGGACAGGGAAGCCTCGAGTGCTGCAGTCCATGGGGTCGCAAAGAGTCAGACCCCACAACTGAGTGACTGAACTGAACTATGGGATCTAGTTCCTGGGCCCCCTGCATCGGGAGTGTGGAGTGTAAGCCACTGGACCACCAGGGAAGTTCCATGATGTTCTCCTTGGGTGCACATCTCTGTGTCCAGATTTCCCCTTTTAATTTTTATAAGGACATCAGTTATGTTGGCTTAGGAGCCCAACCTAATTCAGTAGGACCCCACCTTAACTAATTACACTGGCCTCTTTCCAAACAAGATCACAGTCTGAGTTTCTGGGGGTTAGGCCTTTAAAATGTAAATTTAGGGGGACATAAAGCTTCCCTGGCGGCTCAATGGTAAAGAATCCATCTGCCAATGCAGGAGAGCCGAGTTCAGTCCCTGGGTTGAGAAGATCCCCTGGAGGAGGAACTGGCAGCCCACTCCAATATTCTTGCCTGGGAAATCCCATGGACAGAGGAGCCTGGCGGCTTACAGCCCATGGTATAGTAAACAGTCGGACATGACTTAGTGACTGAACAACAAATCAACCCTTCGCAGCATCCTTTCCATACAGGGAGTCAAGTTGGAGGGCCCATCAAGTCACAGGCAGGGAAAGGGATGTGGTGGGCGGGTCCCTCGTGTTTGAAGCAGTTCTGGATGCTCTCTGCTTCCCCCTTCCCCTGGGCCCTGTCACTGCTGCATCACAACATAGACTGAGCTCAGGTCCCCAGCAGAGCGCGGTGTGAGCTGACATCAGTGCCCCTGCTGGGGGCCGGGACTGGGCTGGGACTCTCAGGCCCACCCAGAGGAGAGCAGGCAGAGGAGGATGCATGATGCTGGCTCACACGTCCCCCTGTGAAACGGGGGTGATGCGACACCCTGCCCCGCCCGCCTAGGGTCAAAGTGGTAGTCACACAGTCGTGTCTTGACTCTTTGAGACCCCATGGTGCCCACCAGGCTCCTCTGTTCATGGGATTTCCCAGGCAAGAATACTGGAGTGGGTTGCCGTTTTCTTCTCCAGTGGATCTTCCCAACCCAGGGTTTGAACCCAGGTCTGCCACATTGCAGGCAGATTCTTTACTGTCTGGGCCACCAGGGAAACCCTAGGGTCAGGCCAAGCCCAATAGGAAAACTAGATGGACTGGCTTTGAGACCTCACAGCTGGTGACCCAGGAAGCATACTGACTGTGGATGCCCTGGGCCAGCTGGTTGTCTCACCTCCTCGGGGCATCCCCTGCGCCGGCTGGCAGGGACCCTGACTGATGACTAAGACGTACCTGGCCTTCCCCGGGCCCGCTTCACTCACAGCAGAGGCTCAGCCAGTCCCCATAGGCAGCCTGCCTGCCTGACCCCCTGCTCAAAGCAGAGGCTGAAACCCCCCTGGGTTGCATTTCAGGAGCCCCAGCCTGCTCTCCTCGGGCACTGCGCTCTGAGCAGCACAGACTTGGGGGCTGTGCTCTGGCCAGGTGAGCCGGCCGCACCTGTGGCCAAGGTTTCTCCCTTGGGGTCCCCCTCTCTCTCCACCAGCCTTTTCCCACCAAATCTCCTCCATCCTGCAAGATTGACAGCTGACTCTGGGTGGGGAACAGAGGGTAGGAAGTGGTCTTTGCCTGAAGCCCGTTGCCTTATTTACGCTGGCCGCCAGGCCTCTCCCAGCAGCCCTAAGAAAACAGAGGATTGTCCAGAGTCAAGTTCTTGCCTGTTTTCGCCCTGGAGGTGGATCAGGTTTTAAAGGAAGGTTTCCGGCGGCCTGCAATACCATTTTGGTTTGTTTTACCTGTCTCCACCTGCCGGACAGGGAATTAGCCTGCTGGCCGGGGGCCGGGCCGGCAAACGCCGGCAGGCAGCAAAGCTCAGGGGTGTGGGTCTGACAACAGAGGCCTGTTCCCCTCCACAGAGCTTTGCGCGCCGGAGGCCCAGGCCCCGATCTGAGCCGGGCTCCGAGTAACTCGATATGTTTTCTTTCGTCGCTGTGGACACAGTGGGCCAGATTTAACTCTGCCGCATCTGTGTCTATCTGTCTGGTTGTTGCAGGGGCAGGGGGCCAGGGGGAGGGTTATCGGAGGGAGAGGGGAGCATGTCCTTGTGTCCCTATTTTTTCCCTATCCATCTTCCTTCTTCCCTGCTTGCATGCTCACTCTGCTGTATATAACCCGACTGTTGTGTGTCTCGATCCTTAACCTTTGCGGAGGACCACTGCGCTCTGTCTGCTATAAGCCGCTGTGCAGACGCTTTCGGGCGCCCTGTCTGGGAAGCCCTGGCACTGTCAGAGTTAACAGCGGGCCTCTGGAAACTTGAACTTCCCCAGAAGTGCCTGTGTGGCAATTAGCAGAGCCCCACTCAGACGCAGAAAAAAAGTCCCCTCGGTTATAAATGAACAAGCAGCCCAGGGTCTTGGAGCCAAGAGTCACCACTGTGCCCAGGCCTGCGGCGGCTACCCTCTTTGCAGAAAAGCCTGCACCTTCCAGGACTGTATTGGAGAAGCCTGATGCGCTAGCAGGATTCTGAGGAAAGCTGGGAATCTGCTGTCCAGTGAAAACCCATCAGGCCGGGCCTCACGTGTAAGATGCCCAAGGTGCACCAACCTGAGGATGGTAGAAAGGTGCACGCATTGCAACCTGGGATGATGGATGGGTGGCCTTTTCTGGGTGAATAGGAGCCTTGCTTCGCTTTGCTGGAGGGAGATACCAGGCTGGCAGAATACTTAGTATTGACTAAAGAGTGGTGGCCAGAGATAGTGCCTCACCCAGCGCTGCACTCAAGGGGGGCGGACGTCATTCCTAAGGCCCTGTGGGATCAGGGGACAGGAGTGAAGAGCCTGTCTCTCTGTTTATATCTTCCGGCCATCACAGAAATGCTGCAAAATACAGAACCGTAGGACTCCTTGTGAGGAGAAGATGTCTTGGGTCATCCTTGGCTATATTTAGAATGGAAAATATGCTGGCTCAGAGAAAACTGATCATGTGCCCTTCTCCAGACTTCACGCTGAGCTGGGAGCCCTGCCCCATCACCCGCCCTCCCCATCCTTCCCACAGCCCTGCCACCCGCTTCCTCCTCCAGGGAGCCCTCCAGCTTATAGGGAGAGCCCGCAGGGGAAGACCCAGCTTCTCTTGTGAATATTCACAGGCATCCCCCTCTCGTGAGCACCATGAGGGTCTTGTGGAGGGCTGTGTGCAAGGCTGACTGCGAGCTCAGAGCTCAGAAGGGGGTATTTGACCTATGGTGGGAATTCCTCGGCCTTCCCCAAGGCCCATTTCTGCTTCTCCAGGTGTGAAGGCTGGGCACTTCGTGGCAGGGAGTGGAGCCACGGATCCCTAAGGACCCTCCTGGGTCCAGCCCCTCGGTTATGCTCTGGGCAGTATTGTCACTCTAAGACTCCTGAGAGTCCCTTGGACAGCACAGAGATCAAACCAGTCAGTGCTAAAGGAAATCAACCTTATTGGAAGGACAGGTGCTGAAGCTGAAGCTCCAATACTTTGGCTACCTGATGCAAGGAGCCATCTCATTTAGAAAAGACCCTGATGCTAAGAAGGATTGAGGGCAAGAGGAGACGGAGATAACAGAGGATGAGATGGTTAGATAGCATCACTGACTCAATGGACATGAGTTTGAGCAAACTCTGGGAGGTAGTGAAAGAGAGGGAAGCCTGGCGTGTTGATGTTCATGAGGCTGCAAACAGTGGGACACGACTTAGCGACTGAACAAGAACAAGAGGCACAGAGAGAGAGCTTCATGGTGGTGATTGTTGGGCCAGTCCCCATCAGTGCCCTGTTAACTTTTCGTAACCATCAGAATGTTTTTAAGAACCTGGAAGTTCATTGCATCACTGTTTTGCTTTCGGAGCTGCACGTGATTTCTCAGAAGGAGCGGCCCAGATCCGTCCTGTCTCCGATACTGACCCAGCCACGAATTTCCACTTTACTGAGGACAAGGGGTCAGAAGTGGGACCTCTGAAGGCAGCGTCCGCTGCCCGTGCTCGAGGGGGCAAGGAGGCGGTGGGGACACAGTGACACTCTCAGTTCTTGGGCACATATTCTGGGCTGGGGCACCACGTCCATTTCTCATCTCCGCAACCCCTCTGAGAGGTGGGAACTATTGCGTCCATTTTCCCATCGAGGAAACCAGGGGTTAGATGCCTTGTCATGGACCGTTCCCCCACCCTCCTTGCCCAGCTCCCCACCATGGTCTTGCTGGTCCTCCCTGTGACATGCAGCCCTGTTCTCCTGTGACATCACCTACTTGGCCCCCAGTCCAGCCTCTCGCCCCACTGGACTCATTCTCCACACAAACCAGCTTGATCTTTGGGAAAGACTCTGAGCTGTACCCTTCTCCTCCTTAGAGCCCAATAGTGGCTCCCTGTTTCCCTTAGAAGGGGATTCTGTCCCCCCCCGTGCATGGTCTTGGCTGCGGCTCATCCCCTCTACTCAGGCAGGCCAGCCTCAGGGCCTTTGCGCCTGCTGTTGTGTGTCCCTGGCGTGGACCCTGGACTCTGAGCACACGTCTGTCTCTTTCCGGCAAGGGCTGAGGCCCTGTTCTCCTTGTGGTTAGCCCTACAGCCCCCGCTTGCACATCTGTTCTCTCGGGCAGGAAGCAGGCGTTCAGGCTCCCACACTGTGAGGCTGGTACCTCCATCCCCAAGACGCAGGCCTTCCCCAGGAGCCTGGAGTCTGCTCCTTTGTCCCAGGCTGAGACAGGCTCCGAGAGTCAAGTCACTTGCTTCCTTCTTGCATAGGTTGTGATGGACGTGATTCTTCCACCTTGGGCCCCTTGGCCAGAACTGAGGCTCTGCAATTAGGGTGAAATAGCTGCTCGTTCATGGAGCTTTAGGACATGAACTGACACATGTGTCCTCCAGGTCTATCCAGAGGGGAAGCGGACCACCTCTACCTGCATTAGACGGCCTTACTTAAACCCAGCACGCTGACATGCTTTCTGCACTTGGCTTTTCCTATTCAATTATTGCATCATCTCAGAAGACAACTCCCTTATAACTAGTGAAGCTTGGGCTGGCTTGACCATCCTGCTCCTGCCCACACACCATTTGATCTATTGTTATTGTTTAGTTGTTAAGTTGTGTCCAACTCTTTGTGACTCCATGGGCCATAGTCCGGCCAGGCTCCTTTGCACATGGGATTTGCTGGGCCAGAATACTGGAGTGGGTTGCCATTTCCTTCTCCAGGGGATCTTCCTGACCCTATTGCTTCAAAATAATTCATTCCCAGTTATCAAGCTCCTAAGATCCACCAGTCACCTGGAAGCAGTCCTGTATTTGTTGCTCAGAAAAACTGGCCCTTTCAAAGGGCTACTCTAGGGTGGCCTGGGACAGTAGCCACCTGGAGGAGACTCTTTGAGACAACAAGTGATCTTTTGTGCAAGATGCTATTTGAGGCCCTCATAGAGGCTTCCCCAATGGCTCAGCAGGTAAAAGAATCCTCCTGCAATGCAGGAGACACAGGAAACACAGGTTGAATCCCTGGGTTGGGAAGATCCCCTGGAGGAGGAAATGGGAACCCACCCCAGTATTCTTGCCTGGGAAATCCCATGAACAGAGGAGCTTGAGGGCCTACAGTCCATAGGGTTGCAAAGAGTTGGACACAACTAAGCATGCATGCATGCAAACAGGGCAAATAAGGTTCCCTTTCTCTTACCCTCTGCTGGTTTTACCAGCTTCCCCATCTCTGTGTCTTCTAATTCAAAATCGAAAATTTCAAATGAAAAAAGAGAGAGAGAGAAGACAAACATGAAGTAACATTGACTAGTTCATTGAGGCCATCTGTCAACCATATTTTATGTCCCTGATTTATGTTATAGCCCTAGTGTCAAAACCTTCCTTGTCAATTTAACACATGAACATTTTTTAAATTAAACTTCAGTATCATCAAGCAGGTCATAGAGTGTGAGCAATATTCTCTTTGTTCTAAAAATCCTCATGTAATGAAGCTGCCATTTCCCAATGACCTGCTTATTTAAAAAAAAAAAAAAAAAAGATTTTCAAGGAACAGAAATAGTTGGCTTTTCGCAGCATGGGGTCCAGCAGGCATGAGAAGCTTACCAATCACAGCCCAGCCCCCGCGAGATGCCAAGGGTGGGGAATGTTGTCAGATGTCAATTTGGACTGAGTGTTTCTGAATCCATGTGACTGCTTGGGTTTCCTGTGGTGCATTTTATAGACTGACGTCACTTTTTAAGAGATAAATTATTAGATCAGTGTTGATAAATGAATGTACATTCTGTGTGCTGGAATCGAGATGAGAATGCCAGTGAAGAAGCAGGAAAAAGATTTAGAAGAGAGTCGGGGACCAGGGCGCTGAGCTGGGGCACATTAACCATGACCAAGGCCTTCTGCACCAGAGACAGACCCCCGGAGTCCCACCTGGCGAGCAAGCCAAGCCAAGGCAGCCTCTGCCGAAAGCCCCAAAGACCCACAGCGAGGGTTGCAGATCACAGCAGGGCCTCATTTGAGGGGTTTGTTTTCAATTCCTGAACCAACATGTAGAAATCTAGTGACTTCTGTATGTGAAGCACTTCAGTCGTGTCCAATTCTTTGTGGCTCTATGAACTGTAGCCCACCAGGCTCCTCTGTCCATGGGATTCTCCAGACATCAGTACTGGACTGGGTTGCCATTTCCTACCCTAAGGGATCTTCCTCACCCAGGGACATAACTCCCATCTCCGACGTCTCCCGCACTGGCAGATGGATTCTTTACCACTAGCGCCACCTGGGAAGCCCTACTGACTTCTGGTTCTTTCCAAAAACCAAAGGGTCTGGGGACTTAACTTCCCTGGTGGTCTGGTGGCTAAGAGTCCGTGTGTCCATGTGAAGGATGTGGGTTCAATCCCTGGTCAGGGAACTAAGATCCTACATGTTGCAGATCACAGCCAAAAGATAAACAAACAAACAAACAAAAACCCTACGATCTGGGCTCACAATGTCTGTATCAATCCACTTAAGCCACTTATTAGCTGCCGAGGACCCCTCACCTCTTAGCTGCTGAGCCCTATAGTTCTCTGAATTGTGGCCTCACCCCAAGGAATATTTAGACAGGAAGAACAACATTTCTTCCTTTGGAACGCCTCACTCCCTCCTGCTGGGGTGGTCTTGGGCAAATCATCCTGACGGCAAGCTTCGGTCTTCCCATCTCTATAGCGGGATGACGGTGGGACCTCATAGTTATATGCTGTGCGTTCACTCACCCAGTCATGTTTAACTCTTTGTAACTCCGTGGACTGTAGCCTGCCAAGCCCCTGCGTCCATGGAATTCTCCAGACAAGAATACTGGAGTGGGTTGCCATTTCCTTCTCCAGTGCATCTTCCCGACCCAGGGACTGAACCCACATCTTTTGTGTCTGCTGCCTGGGCAGGTGGATTCTTTACCACTTGCGCCACCTGGGAAGCCCAGGACCTTTAGGGTGTCAGTTAAAGCTCCCTCCCCTCTGCCTGCATGTCTTTAGGGGCCGCCAGTGTAGTTTTAGGGAGGGAAGACAATTGGGTGCTGTGTGTGCCAGCAGCCTCCCTGCTGGCTTCCTCTGCAATGTCTTGTTGGAGGAGTGAAGACAGAATTATTCAGAAACAAGTGATTTCCCAGCTGTAGGCTGCTCTGCGATGACAAAGGACTCACTCAGCCCAGATTGGTGGTGAGGCAAGAATTACACATTGCAGAGAGGCTGCTGGGACCATCTTGAGTTTGTTTGTAACCAATCTCAAATAATTTAGATCTTTTTAATTCGCAGCAAATCCTATTCCCTCGACAACATCTGTGGTAAAAAGGCAGGAACGTGTGTGGAGACCAAGTGTTGCGGGGTGAGGAGGTGCTTTTTGTTTTCCCACCACTGAATCCATAGTTACCCTCTCAGTTGAAATCTTATCATATTTAACTGGTTCCACATAAACAGATCTGTGTATATTTTCAGTAGTTTCAGCTGAAACCTGTTAAGAACAGATGTGCAGATGGTTGCCCTGCACCGATCCATTTAAATGTATTTTTCCACAAGCAGTGTTTTTCCTTCAGTCCTTCCTTGCGAGAGGAGGGCTTAAGAAAGCGGGACCGTTATTGAGATGTATATTACATGCTTCCGAGTCTCTGCCACCAGTGCTTTGCTGTTGGTTTTCCAGCAGCTTTTTGGCACGTGGGGCTGTGAGTACTGGGTGTGCATTGATGTGATGGGTGGTGTCTGCCCAGAGCCTCTGTGGCTGGCAGGATCGGCTCTTAGCTCTTCTGGATACCACCCATCTGAGGGTGGACCAGTCGTTCCCAGCTGCTGCAGAATCAAGCAGCCTCTGTCCAAAGGCTGGAGTAAGTTATCCACTTCTTTGACCCTTTAATTTTTTTAAGCAGGAAAAAAAAGAGGGAGAGGGGAAGGTAAAAAACTCAAACTCAACAGCAACCAAAACCGAATCATCCGATTTTTAATTGGGCAAAGGACTTGAATAACTGTTTCTCCAAAGAAGACAAGCAAATGGCCAGCATGAAAAGATGGTCAGTATCACTGAGAATCTATGCTCATGCTCAGCTGCTAAGGCGTATCTTTGACTCTTTGTGACCCCATGGGCTGCAGCTCAGCACGCCCTTCTGTCCCTGGGGTCTCCCAGGCAAGAATACTGGACTGGACTGCCATTTCCCTTTCCTGAGCATCTTCCAGACCCAGGAAATGAACTCAAATCTCCTGTGTGGCAGGCGGCTTCTTCATCACTAAGCCACCACGGAAGCCCCACCGAGAATTGGGGAAATGCAAATCAAAACTATAAGGGGATATCACCTCATACCCAAGAGGAGGGTTAGTATTAAAATTTAAAAAAAAAAAACAGAAAATAACAAGTATTGGCAATGATGTGGAGAAATTGAACCCTTACACACTGCTGGTGGAAGTGTAAGATGGTACAGCTGCTTGTGGAAAGTGGTATGGAGGTTCCCCCGGAATTAAATATAGGACAACCATGAGATCTAGTGATTCCTCTTCTGGGTATATGGACAATAACACTGAAAGATTGAAAGCCTGAGCTTCCCAGGTGGCTCAACGGTGAAGAATCCGCCTGCCAATGTAGGAGATGCAGGAGATGTGTGTTCGATCTTTAGGTGGGGAAGAACCCCTGGAGGAGGAATGGCAACCCAGCCCAGCATTCTTTTTTTTTTTTAATTTACTTATTTTTTTATTGGACCACTCCAGTATTCTTGCCTGAAAATTCCATGGACAGAGGAGTCTGGCAGGCTACAGTCCATGGGGTCGCAAAGAGCCGGACAGGACGGAGCCCACATGCATTGGAAGCAAGATCACAGAGACTTTTTCACACTCCTGTTCACAGCAGCTGTATTCACAATAGCCAAAAGGTGGAAGCACCTCGTGCATCCATTGACAGATGAATGGACAATCAAATGTGGTCCATTCATACAATGGAAAATCATTCAGCCCTTGAAAGGAACTTGGACACATACTACAACATAGATGAACCTTGAGGACATCATGCTAAGTGAACTAAGCCAATCACAGAAAAGACAAATCCTGTATGATTCCATTTATATAAGGTATATAGAGTACACAAATTCATAGAAACAGAAAATGGAGTGGTGGCTGCCACAGGCTGGGAGGGGGGTGAGTGGGAAATGACTGTTTAATAGGTAAAGAGTTTCAGTTTTGTGAGATGAAAAAGTTCTGCAGACCTGTCACATAACACTATTTATGAACTTACTATTGAATGTGCACTTAAAATGATTAAGATGTTAAAAATAAACCTGTCTGAGGGAGGATCTAATCATGATACTCATGGATGGCGAGAGGATTCTGTGAGATAAGGGACACTTGGCAGGACTTTGCCTTTTCATACTGTAAAGAAAAAATAGCTATGACAAAACTAGACAGCATATTAAAAAGCAGAGATATTACTTTGCAGACAAAGTTCCGCCTAGTCAAAGCTATGGTTTTTCCAGTAGTCATGTACAGATGTGAGCGTTGGGCCATAAAGAAGGCTGAGTGCCAAAGAACTGACACTTTCATAATGGAGAAGATTCTTGAGAGTCCCTTGGACAGCAAAGAGATCAAACCAATCAATCCTAAAGGAAATCAACCCTGAGCTTTCATTGGAAAGACTGATGCTGAAGCTGAAGCTCCAATAGTTTGGCCACCTGATGTGAAGAGCCGACTCATTGGAAAAGACCCTGATGCTGGGAAAGATTGAGGGCAGGAGGAGAAGGTTGGATGGCATCACTGACTCAACGGACATGAGTTTGAGTAAACTCTGGTAGATGGTGAAGGACAGGGAAACCTTTGCGTCCATGGGCTCACAAAGAGTCGGACATGAGTGAGCAACTGAACAACAACAAAAAGCAGGACTTTTTCCTGTGGGCTGTGGAGATGATAACTAAGGTGAAATGAGATGAGGTGGATTGTTTCCCTGGTTTTGAATTTCCGTTTCCCAGAGGGTTCCTCTCCCACTTCCTACTGCCCATGGGACAGAGTTCAGCCTGCCTCCCAGGTCCATGTCATAGGCTGAGCCCTCCCGAGGAGTGTCCCCACTGGGCACTGTGGGCCTCTCAGCCCATGCCTCTGGGGCAGAGCTCTGCCTCTCCGGCCGGTTCCCCGCAGCTGGCGCTGCCTGTGAGACACCGCCTGGCCCCTCTGGTGGCCTCTGTCTGCAGGCGCTCATCCCATGAATTTGCCCTGCATTGGGAGGAGGGGAAGGAGGGCCTGCGTGGGTGCCATGATGACAGGTGAGCCTCGGGGCTCAGTGACACCTGCTTGCAGCTCCAGTTCTGCCACCTGTTGAACCGTTAGCCCCATTGTGTCCCAGGTGAAAGGGGTGAGGCCGAGTGGGGCTTCATCACCGCTCAAGATTCCAGGCCTTCCGGGGGCTCTGTCCCCCGACCTCTCTCCAGCCTGCCCCCTTCCGCAGGGCACAGCCGCCAACACACTCACCGTGCCTGGGTGTGCAGTACCTCGCAGGACGCCAGGAGTTGGGTGTTAACACAGCGTGTCTGTTTTTTCATGTGAGCTGGGGGGGGAGGGGTATGTCCTGGGCTCTAAGAGCAGAGTGAGGCTTGGAGACCCCTGGCAGAACCGTGGAAGAGTGGTCGTTGGCAAGACTGGCATTTCTGTCCTCTGGCAGGGCTTGGCTTCAGCTGAGCAGAAAGATGAGCAGTTGACTCGGGAGGTGAGATTACGTTCCTGGCAAAGTGACACCACATTTGTCTCAATGAGGAGAAGAGAACAAAAATCAAACCGTTCGTTCACATTTCAAAGAGGTTAAAAGAGCCACTTAAGTTCCCACTTGGGTTCCTGTCCTGGCCAGTTCTATGGTGGGGGAAGCCAAGGGCTTCTCTTGCTGGCAGAGAATTGTGGGGTGTCTCTGCTCTTGGTGGGGGTCTGCTGCTTCTGGGTCCCAGCCTCTGATCCATTTAGGAGATGGTTCTGGGGATTCACACCTGTCTTTGGAAAGCCTGATCTTCTCCAAGCTTTTCGTATTCCTTCTGTATTTCTTTCCCATGCAGATTCTCTTGCTGGCTCTTTTTGCTATTGTTTTCAGAAGTTAATATTCACAAGCTTTGATTTCTAGGACCAGTCCTGGACTTTATAGAAGTGAGAATCAACAGACTCAAAACTCGGCTTCGTTAGTCATTTGACTCAAACCGGTTCAGGGCAACACCCCTGAACCACAGCCAGAAACAAACGTCCCCAAAGTGGGGCTCTTGCCTGGAATCTCACCGCTCAACCAGCAGACCTGAGCACACTTACAAAGTGAGAAAGATGCCCCTCCCTTCCCTCTGGAACAGAGACCCCAAGATGAGCCTGGTCACTCTCCTACTCTGCCTCCATCTTCTCCAGCCTGCTTCCAGATTCCTTTCCTTTATTTACGTTGCTATCCCCTCATCCACCAGTATTTTCAGAATCCTCACACACATTCATCCATCACTCCAGTTTCCAAATATTACCTTTATCAATACAGTGGTAATTTCCCTAAAATGAATGACAGCTCCTCGACCTTTCCTCTCAGCCACAAATGAACGGGGACTTAAAAGTGTGTGTGCATGCGTGCTTGAGTGCATGCCTGCCCCATGCGCATAGTCCTAATGGAAACCAGGATAAATTACAGGGAATGGTCACATAGTGATTACAAAAACGTACACGAGGCATAACCCATTAATGAGCTACATTTTGTTCAAAGCTGAGATACACCTTTGTACTGGAACGCAGTCATCTGTAGCAATGACTAATAATATAGTTGAGGATCTGTTCACATTTTCCCCCTTTTGTGCCAATTTTCATAAGTTAATAACTCAAGCATGAAATTGTTTCAGGCTGAAAACTTGGTGGTGAGAGCACGGCAAACTGTGTGGGAAACAACTTTGTGTTGTTGTTGTTACTTAATTTAGCTTGGCTGTTTTTTAAGTTACGGGAGTAGAAATGTCCATACGGGTTTTCTTGAGCCATGCATTTGCGAAGCCCAAGAAAGTCTGGGTTTGTGTTAGACAAGGCACATTTTTAATAGCTACAGATAGAAGCTTCCCTTCATACACGTGTGTGCTTTAGCTGTACTAACAGGTCGATATTGTTGAGGAGGGTAGGTTTGCATGATATTGAATCAGAACGCTATGAATGACATCATCCTGAATTCACCTGCCTTCAACTAGAAAACTTGTCTCCCAAATCAAAGAGCCTGGTGAGCTCACAGCTGCCTTAAATAGATGAGGACAGGAGCAGGGCTGGGTCTTATTAATAGTAACTTCCTAAAACAGTGGAAGGAGCAGAAGCAAGATGAATGGTCAATCATAATGCTGTTCATCCCTCCTGGAGTTGGATTTACTGGGCATTTTCCTGTGTCTCCCTAGTGGCTCAGATGGTAAAGAATCAGCCTGCAATGCAGGAGACCCGGGTTCAATCCCTGGGTCAGGAAGATCCCCTGGAGAAAGGCATGGTTATCCACCCCAGCATTGTTGCTTGGGACAATGACCTCTGTCATGACCCATTGACAGAGGAGCCTGGTGGGCTACAATCCACAGAGTAACAAAGAGTCAGACACGACTGAGCAACTAACACTTACTGTATCCTGAACCAGAGAAAGTCCTGCAGGAGACCAGATTTTCTATAAGTCTTTAAAATTTCTTTTTCTTTCCTTTCCTTTTATTGGGGCAGGAGACTGAAAAATGCAGAGAATAGTACAACAAAGGCCTGAGCACCCACATTCGAGAGTTAGCAAAGGTCAGTATTTTGTAATGATGACTCTAACATTGCTTATAAAGCTGTTCCCTTTATTTCACAGACAGGCAAAGTGAGGAGGAGCAGGAGGGGATAGGATGTGACTGAGCCGTGCAGCCTCCAGCATCTTGCTCCTAGACGGACTGGATCCTCCAGGGAGACTCTGGAGCTGGTAAGACAAGCATTCTCATCCTACTTTAAAGATGAAGAGCTTGGAGCCCCCAGTGCATGTGGATGAGGTCCTCCATGTTCTGAGCCCTGTGCTGGCCTAGGAGGACAAAACAGAATGAAAAGCCCAAAGCAAGTGGGGCACCTGCATGATGAGGATGTAGAGTGGCTGCATGGAGGGGGAAAGGTTCCCTGCAGTCAGGGCAGCTTCCCCAGGCCCCTAATCCAGGAGCAAGCCAGCAAATACTTATGGGGAGTCCCATAGAAAAATCGTGTACCTCATAGGGCATATCTGAGCCAATGACCCAAACTATGGATCATCACCAAAGAAAAACAAAATGTCCTGCCATCCAGTGAGATGATGTCTTGCTTTTTATTTTTACTAGTAGATTGCTCCATTTATAAATCTTTGATAAAACCCTCCCCCAACCAAAGAGCAGCTGAATTCATCAATTAAAAAACAAAGTGAAACTGATGGGGGATGAGAGCTGGCTTTCTGTGAGTCCCTAGCTTCTCAGTCTACAGCTCGGGAGCCCACGCTAGGTTGCATCATAGTCTGCTAAGACACCTGCGCTCTGAGGGCGACAGGAGCCGGCTGGGGGTCCACCAGCTGGAATCTCAGAAAGTGTGGTCTCTAAAAATACCCAGCTCTGCAGATTCACCTGGGGCCAAGGGGGCTTCTTGACTGATAGCTCCCTTAGGCACCAACCCAAGTTCAAAAAGGAAAAAAACACTGCCTTTTCACCTTGATTGATTTTAGCTCTGGAGAGTTTTCGCTGGTCCTTTCAAAGTGATAGAAACTCCCCGGAATTATTTTAGGAAAAGTAAAAGACAGCAGAACAAAGCTAGAAGCCAGGCTTCGTCAGAGGCTGGGGCTCCAGCGCGCATGACGGACGCCCAGCTTCCCTCCTTGCAACCGAGGTCACGGTTAGGTGGTGCCGGCATCTCCCCACGGTCTGGCACACTCGGACAGGACGCGTGCCTGGCAGCTAGGCGGGGCTGCAGCCAGCCCCTCTCCACCCCAGCCTAGAGGCTACCTCTTCCGCGCATCCACGGAGCAAGGGGAGGGCATGGAACTTTACAGTCCCACCGCATAAGGGAGAAAACCAAGTCCAGTCGGCCTGAAATGAAGGACACAGCCCTGGTGCTCAGGGTCTCACCGTACTGGTGTGTGTGAATGAGTTGTCTCCCCCAGCAATATACAGAGCGCTGTTTGGGAAGAAAAGTGCCTCCTCCTAGTCTTGTTGCTTCAAAGACAGAAAAACCACAGGTTCCTGACAAGGGGCATGGGCTTTATCAGCTACAGCAGGTCCTTCCTGGCCTCAGCCTGGTCGCTTCCTCTCACCATAGGCAGAGACACAGACAGAACGCCCAGCTCAGGCCCTGACACGGTGGGAGAGTTGTGTTCAATCCTCAAAAAAGCATTCAGAAGAGTTTGCTGAGCCGTGATGCATTCTGCCTTCCTCTCTCCGGTTGGGCTGGGCACTGAGCCACCTTTGAAGTCACCTCAATCCAAAGACAAGCAAACCTAAAGAGGGCAGGGCAGTTAACACCGCACTAACTTCACAGGCTTCCCTGGTGGCTCAGCGGTAAAGCCTCTGCCTGCCAACACAGAAGATGAAGGTTCAGTCCCTGGGTGAGAAAGAGTCCCCGGAGAAGGAATGGCAACCCACTCCAGTATTCCGCCTGGAAAATTCCATGGATAGAGGAGCCTGGCGGGCTACAGTCCGTGGGGCTGCAAAGAGTCAACACAACTGAGCAACTAGACAACAGCAACACACTAACTTCATAGTCTGGTGCCTCCAAGAAAACACAGATCTTTGAAAAGATCGTTTCTAAACTAGATCCACTCCAGATTGCTTTAAGGAGAGAAGTTTTCTGCTGCTGGAGGTGGCCTTGTGTGACCCTGGAAAACTGGCTCTGTCATGGCCCTGCGAAGAGGCAGGGAAAAAATTAAGACAGTTGCTCGAATGGACTCCTTCAATGGGGTTTGGAAAGATTTGGTTAACAATTGCCTCATCGTTTCTAAAACTCATTAGCCAAGGGTGAGAATCCCAGTCGTTCCGTATTGTCATTAAAGTTTACTGTGCTCAAACTTTTTGTTCTAGTGATCCTAATGCATGACTGGTGAGATCTCTTTGTGATTTTAGATTCCCTGAAGTAGATAACAGCAACCCACTCCAGTCTTCTTGCCTGGAAAATTCCACAGACAGAGGAGCCTGGTGGCCTACAGTCCATATGGCGTTGCAAAGAGCTGGACACGACCAAGTGACTGAGCACACACACACAGAATTTAAAGACTTTCATTCAATTAAATAAACACAACTAATTTAAAATACTGAGTTTTGTAACCCATGAGCACAGTATCTCTCTATTTATTCAGGTTCTTTTTAATTTCTCTCAGCAGTGTTTTATAATTTTCAATGTGTAGCTATCATCCATCTTCTATCAGATTTGCCCTAAGTGTTTTATACTTTTTGATATTATTTTAAGAGCTATTTTTAAAATTTCAATTTTCAGTTGTTCACTGAAAGTATACATTTTTTTGTGTGTTAATCTCTTATGCCATATCTTCACTGAAGTCACCTTTTACATTCTAGTAACTTTTTTTTTCTATAGGATTTTTTACATAGATTCTCATGTCATCTGCAAATGAGGATGGCTTTACTTCTTTAGTTCCAATCTAGAAATTTTTTATTTTTATTTCTTGCCATATTGCACTGGATCAAATCTTCAGTGAAAGTTTCTCATCTTTGGAGGAAAATATTCCATGTTTCACCATTAATAATGATGTCATTAGCTATTAGTTTTTAGTAGATGCCCCTTATCAGATAAAGTTCCCATCTATTCTTAATTTGCTCAGAGTTTTTATCAGGAATATTAGCTGGATTATATCAAGTGACTTTTTGCATATATTGAGACAATAAATCTCTAGTGCCATCATTTAGCAACTTGAGTCAAGTCTAGAAGATTTACCTCTTTTTATATCTCTTTTCCCTTCCTGTTTATAATTCTCTTAAATATTTCTTCTACATATATTGTGATTCTCATTAGCAGTGTTACAGTTTTTGCCTCAACTATCAACATAATTTAGAAAAATTAAGAAAGAAAAGAAAGTCCATTGTAATGACCAGTATTACCAATATTTTTTATTATTGTGTTGTTTCTTCCTTACTGATGTTCCAGAAGTCTTTCTTTTATTGTTTCTTTTGTTGTCCAGGAAACTTCTTTTAGCCACTCTTACATGGTATATCTGCTAGTGACAAATATTCATTTTTCATTTTTTGGAAATGTCTTAATTTCCTTTTCATTTCTAAAGGATCCTCCACCAGAAAAGACCTTTCAACTGAATACAGGAGTTTATGCTAACAGTTCTTTTCTACATACATTGTAGCAGTTCTTTTCTTTCAGCACCTGAAAGTACTCTGGCCTCAGTGGTTTCTAATGAAAATGTGCTGTCACTCAAATATTTTCTGCCATAGGTAGTGTCACTTCTCTGTTTTATATATATGTGTATACGTTATATATATATACATCTGTGCTATGCTTAGTTGCTCAGTCGTGTCCGACTCTTTGTCACCCCAGGGACTATAGTCTGCCAGGCTCCTCTGTCCATGGGATTCTCCAGGCAAGAATACTGGAGTGGTTTGCCATGCCCTCCTCCAGGGGATCCTCCCAACACAGGGACCAAACTCAGGTCTTCTGCACTGCAGGCAGGTTCTTTTACTGTCTGAAGCACCAGGGAAGCCCGAGAATACTGGAGTGGGTAGCCTGTCCCTTCTCCAAGGGAGCTTGCTGACCCAGGAATCAACCAGGCTCTCTCTTGTTTCTCAAGTTTTACTCTCGCGTGCATTGACCAGGTCCCCAGGTGGCGCCAGCGGGAAAGAGCCAGCCTCCGGTGAGACTGGATATTTCATGTCTTGTCTTCCAGGTAACTACCGTCCTTTACTTCACTGTTAAGCTCCTCCATTTAGATGGGTGTTTTGGTTGTTGCTGTTATTATGACTATTTTCTGTTATAAAATTTTCATTTTGTTCTTCTACATTTTTTCTGTCTTGCTTGAGACTTCGTATCTTTAAATTTGTTTCAAGAGTATTTGTGTTTGCTCTTTGAAGCATTGTAATGGTGGTTGCTTTGAAATGTTTTTCAGATGATTTTAATATCTCTGTCATTTCGGTGTGAAAGTGAAAGCGTTAGTTGCTCAGTCGTATCCGGCTCTTTGTGACCCCATGGACTGTAGCCCGCCAGGCTCCTCTGTCCATGGGATCTTTCAGGCAAGAATACTGGAGTGGGTTGCCATTGCCTTCCCCAGGGGATCTTCCTGACCCAGGGGTTGAACCCGGGTCTCCTGCATTGCAGGCAGATTCCTTACCGTCTGTGAGCGTTATCAGTTGCTTTCTTCATTCAGTTTGAGATGATCCTGGTTCTTGGTATGCTGAGCAATTTTCTGCTGAAAGCTTGACATTTGGGGTGTTCCGTTTAGAGATTCTGTATCTTACTTTAATCTGTTCTCACTGGCTTCCTCTGACACCGTAGGCGAAGGTGTGGGAGGCAGGGTGGTGGTGGCAATGAGCTGCCTCGTCAGTGCCAAGTGGGGTGGCAGTCTGGGGCTCTCACTGGCCTCTGTTGACATCGGGGGCAGGGGTCTCCTTCTTACTGCTGGGTGGGAGGAGAAGTTCAGCTCACTGCCTCGTCCTAGGCCTCCGCTGATAGCGCCCCCATGGGGAGGGGTCCGAGTGCTTCGTTGCCATTCCCCATGTGGCCTTGTTGCCCCTGAGAGGCAAGAGTATCCGGACTCACCGCTAGGCCTCCCAGATGCCGCCCTCACTGGGCAGGGAGGAGCTCCTTATTTATGTGTGTGGGGATAAACGTCTAGGCCCCTGATGAGGTCTGCACTGACCCAGGGCAGGAGCCTGTTACACGGGGTACGGATGAAAGTCGTAGCTCCCTGCTCAGCGTCCTCAGATACCACCCTGGGATGGGTGGCAGGTAGGGTGGTTTGGGGCACCCAGTTTCAGCCTGGTCATGAGAACGGATGGACAACTGAGCTCCCCATGGCCTTTGCTGACTGAACTTGGGTCTTCTGCTTTGCAGGCAGAGTCTTTACCGTCTGAGCCACCAGAGAAGCCTGATGATGTAGTTTCTATGATGTTTGGCAAAAGTGGGACAGTTATTGCCTAAAACTTTTCTTTCTTAGCGGGCTGCCCTTTTCCAGGCTCTTCGGCTAGAGAGAGCAGGATCTTGTGGGGACTTCTGTGTCTGCCCTCTTTGGGAATATGAGTTCCCGGCTTCTTCAGTGCCTCGTGTGAGACACACGAGACAAAAAGAAACCAGAGATCTCACCTCTCTGTTCCACTGGTCCCAAGGTTCCTATTAGTCTGTATTTTCTCTATTTTCTAGAATCTGCTTAATGTTTGTTTTGTATATGATATCAGGGTATTTAGTTGTTGAGAGCAGGAGAAATGGATAAGTATGTCTGTTCCAACTTCCTGGAAGAGAAAAGTCCTCATCTCACTTTTGGGATGCATTTACAAGTAAGTTGCAAAGATTCACTCTTAAATACCTCAGCCTGTGTATCATTAATTATAGTTCAGTATTCATAAGAGACACGGGTTCAATCCCTGGGTTGGAAAGATCCACTGGAGGAGAGCATGGCAACCCACTCCTGCCTTGCTTGGAGAATCGCATAGACAGAGGAGCCTGGTGGGCTACAGTCTATAGGGTTACAAAGAGTCAGACACGACTGAAGCGACTTAGCATGCACATTCGCTTATATCTTTCTAAGGTAAACATTGCACACACATGAAAAAGTAGAAATCTTAAGTGGACCACTTGATGACCATAGCCCACCCTCTGCCAAGATATAGAGCTGATCCGTTATCTGAGAAATTTCCTCACACTCCTTCTCAGTCAGTCCTTGCTGTCAATCACCCCCCAGAGGCAAACAGTGTTGTGTTTAGCATCCTAAATTAGTGTTATTTGTTCTAGAATGTCACATGGATAGAAGCATGCATCAGACACTCTTACGTGTCCAGCTTCTTTCAACATGATATTTTGAGATTTATCTGTGTTTTGTCCTTCATTCTGTTTTACTGCTGACTTATGTTCATTCCATCACATGAATATACCACAGCTTGTTGATCCATCCTCCTATTGATGGACACCTGAGTTGTTTCTAGGTTTTGGCTGTTATAAGTCAAGCAAAGGAGAATGCTTTTAACTTCGGGCATATTCTTTTTTAATTTTTTATTTAAAATTTTAATTATTTATTTTTGGCTGCCTGTGCATGGGCTTTCTTTAGTTGTGGCAAGTGGGGGCTACTCTCTAGTTGCCCCCCATCTTCCCAGACCAGGGACTGAACACCGAATTGGCAGGTAGATTCCTAACCACTGGACCACCGAGGAAGACCGGGAGCATATTTTTTAATGGTCTGAATCAACCTTCATCTGAATGCAGGGTCATATTTGAAAATGTCACCTACAACTCTGACATACCAATTTTTATAGTTTTCTGAAATGATATAAAGTATTATTCTTTCATTCATTTGTTTGTTGAACCACTATTTAGCAAGCCTGTTCTCTGTGCCAGAAATGATGGTAGGCCCTGGGATTAGTGAGGAGGAGGACAGACTCAGGTCTCTGCCTGGTGAGCTGGTATTCTAGTGAGGGCAGAGGGGAGGCACAGTAAGCCAAATAAGAAATAGATATATAACATCCATTAGCAATGTGTGCTCTGAAGGAAAAATAAAGCCAGGTCCATGGGTGGAGGAGGCAGATGGGTGGCCCAGGGGTAGGTGGGTGTTATTTTTAACTCTGGAGGTCAAGGGAGGACCTTAAAGGAAGGTAGGGAGTATAGTTGGAGAAGGTGAGGTTTGAAGACACAGGACCTTTTAAAAAATTTGTTTTATTTAAATTATTTCTTAAATCTTTAGCTATACTGCGTGGCATGCAGGATCTTAGTTCCCCGACCAGGGATGGAACCCACGCCCCGTGCAGTGGAAGCATAGACCTGCTAGACCACCAGGGAAGCCCAGGACTTTTTTTTTTTAGAGTCTGTGTCTTTTAAGCACCTTCATGCCTGGGAATTCATGCAATTCAGAAAAGACTCCTCTGTCACCATTAAAGGGTGGGGAGATCCAAGGCCCCGAGGGGGCAGTGGGCCAATTATGTCACAGGGACTCTGGAGCAGCCAGACTAGAGGTGCTTGCCCACTGCCTGGGCGTTGACGAGCCGACCTTCTTAGCTTCCTGAGGGGTGCTTTCAGCCTCCCCGGCCTCTCTGCCCACCCCTCCCATTGCTGCAGGTGCTTCCCCAGGAAGTGTTAGCATGGAGTGAGAAAGCCACCGGCAGCCTGAGGTCTGGGGCTCTTCTGTCTGTGCGTCCTTGAGCAAACCCTCTCCTCTTGCTGGGAGGTTCAAGTCAAGTTGGTGGTGTGACACCACCCCCCCCCACCGTCCTCCTCCCCTTATCAACATGTCACAACATACCCTCCTGTGCATACATGGGCCGGGAGCGCTTTCTATTTTATCTTGTTTAACTCACACACCCACCCTGTGGGTAGTTGCTCCATTCTTACCCATGGGAAGTGGGAGAGGGGCATTTGCTGAGGCCAAAGCAGAATGCTAAGCTGAATGTGTCTGATCCTAACCAGAATGCTTTGAGCTACTGCATTTTATTGTTAACTCGGTTCTGAACAGAGGGAACTCTTGCCCTTTGGGGATATGAGTTTGCAGAAGTCAGAGGGAAGGATCTGGAAAAAAGCTAAAGGGATGTTTCCAGGGGAGGGTTGGGGTGGGGTGGACCTGCGTGGGTCTGAGAGAAGCCTTGTGTGGATCTCCATGTGGAAGGTGGGGAAGAATGGGGAGTTCGATAAGAAGGAGCTGGGACTCAGAGTTGGAAAACCCTGAATTCCAACCCAGACTCCGCACTAATGCTACGGATGGTGGGATTTGGGGCAAATCCTGTAAATCCTCCAACTTCCCCTTCTGCATCTGTAAAATGGGTAATGGTATCTCTCTCTCTCTCTCTCCAACGTTGCTGGGTGGGTCTGATGAGGAGACACATGTAAAGTGCGCAGAAGGTCCCCCGCTCACAGTAAATGCCCAGTAAATAAATGCTGGCTGGCTTGTCTAAAAAGTGGCAGCACCACAGACTCGGCAGTGTTTGACGCCGGGAAGCAGTGCAGTGAAAGCAGGGCTGGCATCTTACCTGGGAGTGGGGAAACCTGGCAGTCCCCAGACGCTTGCAGGAGGACACCTGCAGGAACCGGGGCTTCCTGCGTCAGGGGCCTGAGCGTGCTCTGGGTTACTTTCCAGCCTGAAGTTGTTGCTGTTGTTGCTTAGTCCTCAATCATGTCCGACTCTTCGCAACACCGTGGACTGTAACCCACCAGGCTCTCTGTCCACGGGATTCTCCAGGCAAGAATACTGGAGTGGGGGGTTGCCATTTCCTCCTCCAGGGGATCTTCCCGACCCAGGGATCAAACCTGCGTCTCCTTCCTTGGCAGGAGGATTCTTTCCCATTGAGCCACCAGGGAAGTCCTGTCCGGCTGGGAGACGTCCTGTCCTTTCAAGTCTTCCTACTGAAGCAGCTGCAGCTCCAGCGAGGGAGGGCGCAGCACCTTCTGTTGGCTCCCAGACACCAGCTGTGGTCCCTGGGAGTGTGTTTCTGCAGCCCAGAGGGGAGTGGACGAGAGAGACGGGAGCGCCAGGCTTTCCGAACCCCAGCCTGTGAGCTCTGCACCGGCGGCACAGACACCCAGCCAAAGCAGCGTCCTGGCCGGTGAGGGCGCGCTGCGCGCTGACTGCATCAAGATGTACTTTGCAAACTTATTATAAACATATTACATTTCTTATCCTAATGTGGCTGTTGGCAAGCTGCCCATGAGTTTTAGCCTCTGGGAGAAAAACAATTGCTTGAGCCGGGTGTTGGGTACTTTTACTTTCCATACGCTACTCAGGGCTCCTTGGAGTCCCTACTCCAACACACACACACACACACACACACACACACTGCCCTTCATATAGATGTGCGATCGTGGGCCATTGGCCCCCATCTGCTGCTGAGATGTTTTTCACCACATGTGTATCTGGGGATCCAGGACCTGCTAATATTTGTGGCAATTTTTTTTTTTTTTTCAGGAAAAGTCCTGAAAACTGTACATGTTCATATTGAACAAACTGACTTCCGCGTCCAAGCTCTTCCGCCGCCTCAGTTAAATACCTGAATAGTCCACTTTGTTAATTAGTGTTTAACATGCCTTTTGTAAGGAGAGGGTGAGGGAGGTTATTTGTCCAAGGTCCCCAGCCATTCATCTCAAAGATTCTCCAGCGGGTTCCCCCATAAACCATGACACTATTGTGAGGAGACCCTTTCAGCCACCACGACCATCTCCTTGAGGCCGCAGTCCAGAGCCCAGAGCTGATCACGATTAACTGCTGGGGATCTGAGAGCCAGCCGGCCAGACATGCGGCAGGGAGCCCTGGGCAGTGGGGCCCCTTGCTCCTTCCTATCAGCCTGCATGCAGGTGATTTCAAGAGAGAAACGCAGTGTGGGTTTGCACCAAGCTCCCTGCTGGGGCTCCCCTCCCCACCTTCCAAGTCTGCAGTCGGCACTCTTCCAATCCCCAGCCCGTCTCTGCCTCCTCTCTCTGTCTCCCTCTCCTTCCTCTCTTCCTCCCTTACCTTGTCCTAACCAGGAATGCAAGCAGCTGCCCCTGCTCAGCATGGCCCTACCTCCCTCCTGAGCCAGAAAAGTGGGCACAGAACGGGTGCCCAGGCTGGGCCTC
>CM035272.1:100963384-100977040 GCA_020226075.1 Hydropotes inermis | reverse complement strand
TAGTTATATAATATAATTTAAATACACACAATGATATATATGCTATATAGTATAATCTATATATAATATATATAATGTAATCTAAATATATATAATCTATATATGATCTAATTATATAATATATAATCCAAAAAAGCCACATACTCCATAAAACCTATAACATATAACCTAATTATATAATTTAAATACACACAATGATATATATGCTATATAATATAATCTATATATAATGTAATCTAAATATATAATCTATATATAATCTAATTATATAATATATAATCTAAAAAAAGCCATATAATCTATAAAAACTATAATCTAAGAAAAGATATAATCAAAAAGTCTTTTCCTGCTGAAAATAGATAAAGGAGTGAATAACGAACAACAGTCTCTGTCTCGGGCTATTTGTATGTTTTGAGGACTAACCGGTCTCTCCCAGGACCTCTGCTGGAGCCACCTGACCGCCGGCCTGGAGTGGGGCCTGAGGGAAGCCCTAAACAGATGCCCGCGCTGGCAGAGGGGCCCAGACAGCCTTCGCCGTCTGCACGCATCTGTGGGCGGTCTGCCAGGCCTGGAGGGCGCGAGGCCACCCGCCCTTCGCGGCAACGCAGCTCCCGCCAGCCTCCCGGTGAATGGACTCCGGGTCCCCATCCCAGGAGCCAAGAAGCCGACTGCCAAGACGGGCCCGCTGGGGACTTGGCAGCAAGCCGCCACCCACAGCTGCGGGTGTTCGGAAGACAGCAGCCGAGCCAGAGAGCCGAGCGTGGTGACACGCGACAAAGCCCAGAGCCACAGCGCAGCCTGCCCCTGAAGAAGCTGTGGGGCCCTCCGTGGGCTCACTCCCCCTCAGGGTGCAGCATCAGTGAGACTTTGCTTCTGCTTGGGGTACAGTGAGAAGAGCGGGTTGAAGGGCTTCATTTGAAACCTGCCCTGGGGAGAGGTCAAATACGGGAACGTGGAGCTGTGAATGATGCCTTTGGTCTTGAACCTGTTCTGCATCTGTGGGCCCGCAGTACCTAAGTGTTAGTTACTCAGTCGACTCTTTGCAACCCCGTGGACTGCAGCCCGCCAGGCTCCTCTGTGCATGGGATTCTCCAGGCAAGAACACTGGAGCAGCTTGCCATGCCCTCCTCCAGGGGATCTTCCTGACCCAGGAATCAAACCCTGGGTCTCCTGCACTGCAGGCAGACTCTTTACCGTCTCAGCCACCAGGGAAGCCCCAGTACCTAAGAGGCACAAGCAACTGTGACATTTTAATTGTTTCAGATTTAAAACATGTTCTCCTCTGCCTGCCTCCAAAATAATTTGAAAGGCTACAGAATTCACCACTAATGTGTATGAATTAATTCATAATTAGATGAAAACTTGTGAGCAGAGTACCAGCAGGCCCCACATGTGAGGTGATGGCCACAAGTGAGCGTGTGGAAGCACGCCTCCATAGAGCACACAGCTGAGGTCCCACCCACACCTTCCACACGGTCGTCTTGACAGCTGGGACACCTGGCCAAGCAGTGGTGACCCAGCCAAGAGATGGGGGGTGGCATCCACCTGGGCACCCAGCCACTCACGTGCTGACTCTGTTACTGGAGAGAAAGAAGAACAGAGATATCTTGCCTTTGTTAAATTTTAAAAAGAATTTTAAATCAATAACCATTGCACATGGTCCAAAATGTAAAAGATTCAAACCAACGTGTAGAGAAGACCTCATCTCAGCCTGACCCCCAGAACCCTCCTAGAGGCCAACATCATCTTCAGATTCCTTCACGTAGAGAAGACTCCATCTCCGCCTGGCCCCCAGAACCCTTCTAGAGGCAACCATCTTCATCAGATTCCTAGGGATCCTATTTTTTATATGAACTACAACTTTTATTTTGTTACATAAAGGATAGTGGTAGTGGTTTAGGTGCTAAGTCATGTCTGACTCTCTGCGACCCCATGGACTGTAGCACACCAGGCTCCTCTGTGCATGGGATTTCCCAGACAAGAATACTGGAGTGGGTGGCCATATGCTCCTCCAGGGAGCATACTGTACTACTTTTTATATAACTAACTGCAGAATATTAGATGTTTGGGTTGTGTCCCATCTTTGGCGAATGCAGACGATGTTACCTAAATGTCCTTATAGGTGCACATGGCCTATACATGTGTAAGAATTTCTGTAGATGAATTCTCAGACGCCAAGTTCCCAAGTAAAGGGGATAAATGAACTTACAGTTTCGATATATGTTGCAAAATTACTGTCCACCAAAACTGTACTATTCTAAAAATTACTAGAATGAATAAAAGTGCCTGTTTTCAAACATCTTTTTGAATATAGCATGTGATTAAAGTTAGACCATCTGAAAGATGAAAATGATATCTTGGTGTAAATGTGAATTGCATTTCTCTTTCCATGAATGGTGCTGAATGTTTCTTCCAGTGCTCAGGGCCACTGGTATTCCCATTCCTGTGTCTTGTCAGTTCACTTCCTTTGCCCCCTTTTTCTCTATTTTGACCCTATGATTATAGCCCACCAGGCTTTTCTGTCCATGGAATTTTCCAGGCAAGAATACCAGAGTGGGTTGCCAGGGGAAGATTCAGGGGATTTTCCCAAGCCAGGGATTGAACTCCCATCTCTTATATCTTCTGCATTGCCTGGCAGATTCTTTACCACCGAGCCACCAGGGAAGCCCTTCTCTGTTTGACTGTTGGTCATTTATTGATTTAGAAGAGTATTTATATATTAGGGATATCTGCACTTTTTCAATAGTGTTAATCAGTTTGATGTTTGCATTTTAAGTATGTCTGTGGTAGGTTTGGCCATGCAGAGAAAACTTGATTTTTATGTAGTTATTTTCATCAAATTTTCTCCTTTTGGTTTTGCAATTTGTGTTTATGCTCATAGAAGTATTACTCCCTCTGAAGTGAAAAATTGTTTTCTTTCAGTACTTTTATAGTTTAATGTTTTTACATGTAACTATTTGATCTATGTGGGCTTCCCAGGTAGCTCAGTGGTAAAGAATCCACCTGCCAAGGAAAGAGATGCAGGTTTGATCCCTGGGTTGAGAAGATCTCCTGGAAAAGGAAATGGCAACCCACTCGAGTATTCTTGCCTGGAAAATCCCCTGGACAGAGAAGGCTGGCAGGTCACAGTTCATGAGGTCCCCCCAAAAGTCAGACATACTTAGCGACTAAACAACAACAGCATTTGATTTGTGTAGCTTTTAGTTGGATATGTAATTATTGTGTGGATTCATGTTGTGCTGAATGCTAGATCATGTGCCCAACACACAGCAAGTTCAACCCAAAATGTCAGAATTTCGAGCACAGAAGGCTTCATAGCAGGGCCAGGCAAAGAAAACGGCTGGCTCATGTCCAAAAAGCCCAAACTCCCTGAAGGGTTTCAGCAAAGAACTTCTAAAGGCCAGATGAGGGCAGGCGTGGCAGGTTGTTGCCAACCTCTTGGTATAGGAATCCTTTGTTCTCGCAGCTGTCCTTGTAGGTCAGGTCATGATGTTCCTATAAACCTCAACAACTCAAATGTTATTCTCTATTCTGCAACTTTTTATCTCTATGTGAATGGAAAAGTGCAATACCCTTAAAGGTCAGAGCTTTAAGAAAGGGCTATCCTGTATATTTCAGGCTGTGGGCAACATTCTTAACTCAAAGCAAAGGCTATAGAACACAAAGGTTAAAGTAAAAGACACAGATTAAATGAGTCATATTTGTTCTTCCCTCTTCCAGCCTTTTTTCTGCAGGTGGCTGCTCTGTAGTTCCAATACTATTCCTGAATCTCCCACTTTCCCCACTGGCTTTGCTTGCCTCTGGCTTTCTCTGGACTTCCCACTCTGAGGAACAGAGATGCTTGTAAGTGAGCAGCAGGCTCAGAAGCAGGACATACCCTCAAAGGCCCTCCCTTTTAATCTGTGGTTTAAAATTCAAAGAAGCTGCTCCTTGCTGTAGGGAAGAGAACCTTTCCCGTTTGTTTGCCTCATCACGCTGTCACCTTCTAGGCCTTCCTGCATCATGCTGCCCTCACCCAGAGGCCCGCCCCCAGGGTTTGACGGTGAGCATTCGTGCTGCTGGCCCTCTGTGCGGAGCTCAGGACTGGCCAGACTTCGTGATGTCAGCAGGAGTGGGTCTTAGCCACCCGGCTCCTCTGCTTTGTCTCACTCTTAGCCTCCCTACCCGCAAAGGTCCCATGAATTGGCTGCCAGCAGTCCAGCCCACAGCCTGATGTGGGCTTAGCAGCCCAGGTAGCAGATATTGAGGGATGTCGGTGACGGAACCGGCTGCCCACCCTGGACTGATCACTGGGGCTGGGTCTTGGAATGTACTGGTATTGGTTCCAGGTCACGTGTCCAAATTTTGAATCAGGCAACCCATCTAAATAAAGTGGGACTTTTTACTTGCTAAGTTGTGTCCGACTCTTCCAAGTCCATGGACTGCAGCCCACCAGGCTCTTCTGTCCATGGGATAAATTAAAACTAGCTGACCCAGTTGAGAGATTCCCTTCTTCCTCCTTTGACACATGAATGTGAAAGCAGGAACCCCTGCAGCTGTCTTGTGACCTTGAGGGCAGAAACCAGTATATGACGGTGGAGCAAAAGGACAAGAAGAAACAGGCCCTTCTGTGGGTATATCTAATTAGGGGCCCAGACATTTTTATTTATTTATTTTAAATTGAAATATAGTTGATTTACAATGATTCAGATGTACAGCAAAGTGATTCAGCTATCTTTTCCAGATGCTTTTCTATTGCAGGTTATTACAAGGTATTGAATATAGTTCCCTGTCCTATATAGTAGGACCTTATTGCTTATCTATTTTACATATAGTCGTGTATATCTGTTAATCCCAAATTCCTAATTTATCCCTCCTCCCTTCCTCTTTGGTAACCATAAATTTATTTTTTATGTCTGTAAGTTTATTTCTGTTTTGTAAATAAGTTCATTTGTATTATTTTTTTGATTCTGCATATGAATGATATTAAATGAGATTTGTCTTTGACCTACTTCACTTAGTATGACAATCTCTAGATCCATCTATGTTGCTGCAATTGGCAAAATTTCATTCTTTTTTTATGAATGATTAGTATTCCATTGTATATATGTACCATGTCTTCTTTATCCATTCATCCATTGATGGACACAGGTTGCTTCCATGTCTCAGCTCCTGTAAATAGTATGGCTACATACAGTGAAGGGCATGTATCTTGAATTAGAGTTTTCTCCAGATATATGTCCGGGAATGGGATTGCTGGGTTACGTGGTAACTCTATTTTTAGTTTTCTAAGGAACCTCCAGAGGCTTCCCTGGTGTCTCAGTCAGTAAAGAATCCGCCTACAACGCAAGAGACCTGTGTTTGATCTCTGGGTTGGGAAGATTTCCTGGAGAAGGAAATGGCAACCAACTCCAATATTCATGCCTGGAAAATCCCATGGACAGCGGAGCCTGGTGGGCTGCAGTCTGTGGACTTGTAAGAGTCGGACACAACTTAGCAAGTAAACCACCAACATACTGTTTTCCATAGTGGTCACCAATTTACATTTCCAGCAACAGTAGAGGAGGGTTCTCTTTTCTTCACAACCTCACCAACATTTATTATTTGTAAACTTTTTAATGATGGCCATTCTGACTGCTGTGAAGTGGTTCGTAGTTGTAGGTTTGATCTACATTTTTCTAATAATTAGTGATGTTGAACATGTTTTCTTGTGTCTTTTGGCCATCAATACATTTTCTTTGGAGAAACCTTGGATGGAGAATGGATTGCGGGTGCCATAATTGCTTGCCTCCAATATTTACCATGACCGTTGTGGTCAGTGATGTATATTCCTTGTTGATGATTAATCGACTCCCACTTGGAAATCTATGACGCAGCCTCCACTCCTGAGGTTAGATCTGATCTGTATCATTGGATTACATTCTTCTTTTTAACCCAATTTCTACAGATCTAATCTACTAAGGAACTGTTTGAATTTTACTCAACTGATAAAGTGACTTCTGGTCTAGTTTTATCTCTGCTACCAGATGTCACAGAGCAGCAGGGTGGAAGAAATGAATCCAACCTTCATTCCTACATGAAATAGACAATTCCTGAGAATGATGCTAGTCACTCCCTCCGGCATACCGTAGTCTGTTGATAATTACACTGACCATCCTCTTTGTCCCATAATTAATAATTTTATGGGTTTCCATCTTAAAGAGAAAAAAAAATGATCAAATCCAGATCCCCAGAAGAGGTGGGTCCATGCCTGCTCTCTTGGGCCAAGATGCAACTCTTCCCCAAGGGCCCGAGGATGGTTTCAAGCCCCTTAGGACTCAGAGTCCTAATCTCCCCGGGATGGCCAGTCGTTGAGAGGCAAGTGACATGCTGTCCCAGAGGGCAAAACTGGGGCACAGGCCTCCCTGGGGGCTCAGGGGTAAAGAATCTGCCTGCCAGTGCAGGGGACTGGCCCGGGAAGATCCCACATGCCGCGGAGCAGCCCAGCCCATGCTCCAGAGCTGGGGAACCCCAGCTGCTGAAGCCCGAGCGCCTAGAGGCTGTGCTCTGCAACCAGAGAGGTCAGTGCAATGGCAGGCCTGCGCACTGCAACGAGAGAGCAGCCCCGGCTCTCAACCACTGCAGAAAGCCTGCGCAGGAGAGAGGAAAAGCCCAGTGCAGCCAAAGATAGACAATATAACAGAAATAAAGAAAAGCAGGGCACGCCCTGGCCTGATATCCCTCTAATCATGCAGGCAGGTGTTACAGCCCCACACGACCTTCTGTCTTCCAGACTGCACATCGTCTCCAGCTGTTTCACATCATTCAAGGTTTCCAGCAATCTAAACTCACCAGTTGACATTGTCAGGGCACAATATGCGACGTTTTGTTTCATTATAACTTTGTTTGGTTTCAATACCACCTTTGCCTTTATGACTTTTGTCTTTACTTTAAAAAAGGTCACCTATAAAGCTCATTACCTAGAGATGACTACAAAAAAGAAGAAACAAAATAGTAACTATTATTTTCTGTGTATATAAAGTATATGTGTATTTTACTTTACAATATTGGGATCACAGTATCTCTGGCAGTTTTCATTAGGAAATAGTCTTGTTTAATATGCTTAATGTCTGTGCAATAGCTCACCTTACAAATGTGTCGTGATTTATTTAGCCATACCCTGCTGGCTTGCCTCTAATTAGAAAAAAAATTCCTTGAAGTCTCACCCTTGGGTGAGAGTAATCTCAGTCAATCCTCTTGACAACCCTGTCAGACAGGAATTATGATTATTTCAGTTTATAGCTTGGAAGGCTAAGTAAACTACTTAAAGACACTCAGCCAGTTGAGTGCTGAGGGGAGAACCTAATTAGCACCCTTGTATGTGATGGTGCTGATTTAGTTGCTAACTCATGTCCCACTCTTTTGTCCATTTCTCTCCCAAGCAAGAACTGGAGTGGCTTGCCCTTTCCTCCTCCAGGAGATCATCTCTTCCCAGGGATCAAATCCCAGTCTCCTGCATTGACAGGGACTCTTCACCACTGAGCCACCAGATAAGTCCACCCTTGTATATACTGTCATCTATTTTTGCCGTCTTGAAAGAGAAATGTTACCTTACTGTTTTTATTTGCACTTATTTGGTTGTTGGCAAGTCTGAGCGGCTTTTAAGTTCTCATAGATCTTTGGCATTTAGTTTCCTTTAATATCTTTGCTTTTTTTTTTTTTTTGTCAGTTTTTCTGTTAGCCTTATACTTTGCACACACATGGGCTTCTCAGGTGGCTCAGGGGTAAAGGATATGCCTGCCAGTGCAGGAGACATGGATTTGACCCCTGGAGAAGGAAATGGCAACCCACTCCAGTATTCTTGCCTGAGAAGTCCCACGGACAGAGGAGCCTGCCAAGCTCCAGTCCATGGAGTTGCACAGGGCTGGACAACACTTAGCAGCTGAGCACTCACACATGTGTGTGTGTGCGCATACATATACACACAGTTACACTATCTGACATATATGTTCCCGGTTATTCTCTTGTCCCTTAATTTTACTATGTAATTTAAGACCCTGAAGTTTTAAAATATTTATGTCCACTGATATTTTCCTTTATGATCATTCCCAGGAACTTTATCTTTAGGGTGTTTTCACACCTCCCAGATGCAGATAAATATTTATTCCTATTTCCTCTTAGTGGTACAGGCAGTTCACTTCACATTTCATGTCTCCATCTGTCTGGAAGGTACTGTTAATTGTCTTCTCACAAGGTGAGTCCAGAATTATGTGAGTCAAAGTTTGTGTGGGATAACCACGCCTATTACCTGTTCCATCATGCCTGTTACCTAAAAGATGAGCTCTTAGCAGGTTGCCACACCTGGGTACCTGCACTGGCCCCCGAGGGTAGCACATTATAGAGACATTATACTTCCATGGATATGGCTAAAGCTACGTCGGCTTTTAGCAGTCCCATCCAGGACTCACTGACATTAACTTCACGGCAACACAGGCTGCCAGACTTTCTTTTCTAAGAGGGTGAGGGTACAACTTTGAGAGAAGCATTTCCACCAGTTGCTATAAATTGGCATGTAACACTTCTCTATAACTATATCCATCCAGTAGATAGTATTTGGTCTTTGATTTCTTATCTTGTAACATAATTTCCATTAATATATCCAGGTCAAAATAGCCTTCAGAACTGTGCACAATGTCCTAGGTCACTTCTGTTCCTTAGCTTTTTCTCCTGTTGGACATTTGGGTTATTCCTTAGATATTATCACACAGAGAGCTGAGGAAATAACCGGTGCCTCCCCTGCATGTTCTTCTGTGTTGCATTTTTAATACTCAGTATTTTCATTGACATATGTTCTCACTTGATTTTTATTCGTCTTGTTAGTTGGCCTCTTATTCCATCCAGCTGAAATGAGTTTGTGTCATTGGTGGTTTGGTTGTTTATGATATATATTGTCTTTCTCAGCTTCTGGTTGCCCACATATTTGACACTAGTACCTTTGACATTTTTGTTCAAGGCTTTGAAAGCCGTGTCCGTAGACAAGGAAAGCAGGGTTCAGAGTGACTGGACCAAAGTCACATGAGTATGTGACTTGGAGCCAAGGTGGGGACCCAGGTCCTGCGCCTCCCAGGTCGGGGCACTGGGGGACCAGCAATGGCTATTGTTTAGTCACCAAGTCCTGCTGGTCTCATTGTGACCCCATGGGCTGTGGCCCGCCAGGCTCTTCAGTTCGTGGGACTTCCCAGGCAAGGATGCTGGAGCAGGTTGCCATTCCCTTCTCCAGGGGACCTTCCCAACCCAGGGATTGAACCCACGTCTCCTGCTTGGCAGGAGCATTCTTTACCCCTGAGCCACCAAGGAAGCCTTGAAACCCTTTGCGGTTACAAGTGATAGAAACCCAAAAAGAGAGCCTACTGGCTCAGGGAATCTTCCCAAGGGTTAGCCCTCAAGCCAAGTCTGAAGGTCAGCCATTTTCAGGCACAGCTGATCATGCTGCCTGTGTCCCCAGGCCTCGGATCTCTCCATCTCTCTGCTGCTGCCCCCTTTGGGAGTGGAGTAGTGGCACCATCACCCCCTGTCTGCTCCCCTTACCCGTGAGGCCCGGCCCCCAGCCCAGCAGGGCCATGTGGAGCATCAGACTGCAGAGCTTGGCTCCTTCTCCTAGCAAGTGGCACCATGCCCCAAAAGGGGGAGCTAGGCTCTGAACTGGGGAGCTGTACTTCCCAGAAAGCAGAGTTCAGGAGGCTCCCTGAATGTGAGTGATTTCATGGACACTCCTGGGAAGGCACCGCCTCCACTCTGCAAGTGCGGCTCTTTTCCAGCAAGACAGACCTCATCAGAGTGGAGAAAGATGACTCTGAGCCCTGTGTACAGGTCTCACTTTTTACTCCCTCCTTCACCCCGCTCCTGGCCTTGACGTTTGTCTCTGACACCTGCTAGACCCTTCCTGTCCTCCCCCCTGCTTGTTCCTGAGGGCTGGTAATTAATTGACTTATTCTTTGTCCTTTAACCCCATCTGTGCCTTCCAGATGGCTTTTGCAGCTGGTACCTGACCTTGGAATCGCCCTCAGCCCTGCCCAGTGGGCTTGCTGGGCGCAGTCTTACATTCGTTTGCTTCTTTGCGGTGCACTCTTGGTCTGTTCTTGGACAAGTCTGATCACTCGATGTGCCTATATTGTGACATCTGTCACCTACGATGCCGGGCATCATTGTTTTGTTTTTTGTTGTTGTTGTTCAGTTGCCAAGTCGCGTCTGACTATTCATGACCCCATGGAGTGCAGCATGCCAGGCTTCCCTGTCCCTCACCAGGTCCTGGAGTTTGCCCAAGCTCATGTCCATCGAGTCAGTGATTCCAACTAACCATCTCATCCTCTGCCGCCCCCTTCTCCTCTTGCCCTCAGTCTTTTCCAGCCTCAGACTCTTTTCCAGTAAGTCAACTCTTTGGATCAGGTGGCCAAAGTACTGGAGCTTCAGCTTGAGAATCAATATACTTCCAATGAATATTTGGGGTTGATTTCCTTTAGGACTGACTGGTTTGATCTCCTTGCTGTCCAAGGGCCTCTCAGGAGTCTCCTCTAGCACCACAGTTCGTAAGCATGACTTCTTCAGTGTTTATGCTCCTTTACGGCCCAGCTCTCACATCTGTACATGACGACTGGAAAGACCATAGCCTTGACTATATGGACATTGTTTTTTAATAGCCTGGAATCCCTTCCTTTGTGACCTGGCTTTGACCTGTGCGCCGTTTCAGTGGACTGGGGAGTGCAGGTGCTGCGTGCCTTGCAGCAGAGTAGAAAGGTGGTCACAGTTTCTCTGCAGAGCCCCGTCCCCTGCCCTGGAGCAGCCCCGAGCCCAGCTGAGTTCAGCAGCCTCAGAGTGAGCGACAGCCCGTTCATCCGCACGGAGACGCTTGGCAGTGGGATGTCTCTGTCCTCGGCTCCGCAGGCTCTGAGCTCAGAACCAGCTCTCCTTTGCCACCATGACCATCTCGTAGCTGCTAATAACAGTTTCCCTTTTTAGCTTGAATCAGCAGGAGCAGTTTCATTTGCTTTCAAGGACCCTAGCTGATACTCTAGGGCTGCGCTTCATCTTTTCTGGTTTTGTCAATTTACTGGGGCTTTTCAAAGATGCCTCCCTCTGAAGTTTCTGTTCAAACTCTTCCTGGTCACACTGGCAAGTCTCCCGCAGCATGTTCTTCTCGGATTCGGTTCATACATCTTGCTGGCTGCCAGGACCCCACTGTTCTGGGGTGGATCTGGGCTGCAGTCCAGGAGACACAATTCTCCACTCTGACACCATCTACATGCCCAGATGTTCCTTCCATATACTTCCTCTCTCCTCCTTTCACTGCCAAAGTCACGAACTTCCAGTTTAAGAAGGAATGAAAACACCACCTGTAACACCAGTCCCTTCAATTTCCTCCCCTGAACTTCAAAGTGAATAGAAATAGATTGGATTTAGACTCATGGGCTCACAGACCATCCCACTTGAAAGAAAACTTAGAAACCATCACAGTCTTTACTCAAGCGCCATCTTCGATGGATTGGTTGTGCCTGACTGGGTTTTACATCTGGACTCGGAAAGGTGCTGTGAGGGATTGATGATCCCTGTCTGGGTGTGGTAAGGGAAAGTACCAGCCTACAATCTGATGGCCTGATGAGTCTCTCTCTTCCAGTTACCTGCTCTGCGTTTTACAAAGGAGGAAACTGAGTCATGCACACAGTGTATTAAGTTGTCTAAAGCCAGGACATTATAGGAAGCCAGGGCAGATTTGAGGACAGAGTTTAGGTTGTCAGAGACCTTTCCTATCAATGACAGTGATTTCTCTTCTGGTTGGAGTTCAGTCTCCTTTGACATCATCAAAATCAGCTTGCTGGTTGCATGCTGTGGATGATATGCTCGGCCACTTCTGTACATTCCAGCAGGGTCTTGTGGGGGCCTGCGGGGCAATATTAATAGAAGACTTTCACAATCAGAATTCTGATGCCCTCAGGCAGTCTAGGGGGTGCAGGGCTTGAGAGCTCACCCATTAAGAGGGGACCTTTTATCAGATCGCAACTGGAAAACTTCAGAAACTGCTGTCCCAAATGAAACATACTCCAGTTCTCTTCAAGTGGGCAGAAAACAAATATCCAGGAGACCCTGGCCCAAATGCTAAAGCTCGTCACACTTGAGACGTAAAACTGGGTCCAAATCTACACCTGGCATGACTCGAGGGCTTGCTATGGAAAAGGGGAGACAGAAGGTCTTCTACCTTCCTGTGAACACCAGCTCCTTAATTTTACATTTAAATTCTTTTTTTCTTTTGGCTGAACTACATGGCATATGGGATCTCAGTTTCCAGACAGATCTCACGTGGCCTTGGCCAGCAATGTCTTGGAGCAGGGCTTGGGTTCCCAGCCAGAGACTGGCCTGGGTTGTGGCAATGAAAGCACCAGATCCTAGCCACTGGACCAGTGGTCAGTGACTAGTACCTTGGTCCTTCGGTTTTGCAGAAAAGAATTTCCACAAAGACAGAAAGTAGTGAAGAAAGTAAAATGTTTATTAAGAGGAGAAAGAGTACAGTAGGTGTGGACAGACACACGGGCAGACTCAGAGGGACAGTCCCTGAGCTGCTAAGTGGCACCCTCGTGGCAGGTTGAATTACTTTTATGGGGCATTTCTTCTAGGTTTCCTTTGGCCAGTCATTCTAATTTGCCTGGTTCACAGTCCATATTTGGTATATCTCAGAATCTTTCCATGTGTGCACACGCATCTCTTAGCCAAAATGGGTCTTACTGAAGAGGCGTTATGGGTAGATTATCCCTTGACATGACTTCCCTTTGACCTCCAAGGAGCTTTTTCTATGCATGTGTGGTCGGGAGGTCTCCTGACTTCCAAACGAGAAATATGTGGTCTGGGCAGGGTTCAGTGTCCTCCCTTAATTGTCCTGCTGTTCTCATCTTGGAGTTTCAGTCAATAGAGAATCAATCTCCAATTGCTTTACCCTGGGAGTTGCCCATCTGCCTCTTGCCTGAAGACCAGGGATCAAAACCACCCCCTGCATTGGAAATGTGGAGTCTTAACCACTGGACCACCAGGGAAATCTCTAGTACCTTATTTACTAGTACCCATTCTGTTTAAGAGACCTGGGTTTGATTCCTGGGTTGGGAAGATCCCCTGGAGAAGGCAATGGCAACCTCCTCCAGTGTTCTTGCCTGAATAATCCCGTGGATGGAGGAGCCTGGTGGGCTACAGTCCATGGGGTCGCAAGAGTCGGACACAACTTGGCGACTAAGCCACCACCAACATTCTGTGTAAATGTGGTAACAGGCAAAACGCACTCCTAGAATTAGCAGGAGAGGGCGCCCTCAAGAATGGCGAGGACCCTGCAGGAGCGCTGAGCTCCAGGATCTGGAGTGGCCGCCTGCAAACATTAGCTCAGCAAGCCCCTGGGAGACTGGCCTTCCTCCTGGGCCAGCAGCCCCCAGCGATAAGGAACCACAAGACTGATGCTCTGGGGTGTAGGCAGTTCTGGACTGGGGCCCATTCTCAGGACCGTCGTCAGCGGCCTTAGTAATGGGACAGCATCCTGTTTTATTAAAAGCCTGTTGCTGGCCAGGAAAACTGTCTGTCTGCTGTGTGGGCAGGGGCCCAATATTGCTGCGGGCAATTCCAAGCCAGTCCTTTGAGTTGACACCAAATCAGGAAAGAACAGGACTA
>CM035272.1:100890523-100958384 GCA_020226075.1 Hydropotes inermis | reverse complement strand
AGGGGGTGGGGAGGGGGGAGAAACTGACTGCTTTGTTTATCTTCGGAGTCTGGAAACTCTACAGAATTCCTCCATTTCCAAGGAAGCCCTCATTTGCAGGTTTCCGAAAATAAAAAATAAAAGGAGACGCACTTCAAAAGGAACCAGAGGAAAAGCTGTTTTCTCTGTGAGCCGATTTGTTTATTATTATTTTATTCTTTAGCATTAAATTTGTTGAAGATAGGCAAGGACGATCATTTTTTTCCCCCCATATTGTTATTTCGCTTTCGTTTTTTTTTTTTTTGCCTTATCAGTGTAGAGGGCAAATAATAGTTGAAGAGATGGCTATGAAATACTCATTTCATACATGTCTGTGGGAAACTGAGATTTTGTGTAAACTTTTATATTCAGATTTTCAACTGAGGTTATGGATGACTGGAATCTTCCTTCAGGTTGTAAATTAAAATCGCTCAAATGGTGTCACTTTTACAAATTAAAAGAAATTAAATGTGCTTCAAAACAGATTTTTAAAATAATTTCAAGAAAGTTATAAAAAGCAGCTTCAATATGCTGGTTAGTTGTGTGTACCCGATTTTGCTGGATCTTTTGAAAATCTGGAGTGGTTAGTGCCCATAGCAATAAAAACTATGTTAATTTACTAGCTTCTTTTTAACCCTGCATTCAAGCACTAAACTTCATGTAGTGCCAGAAAATGGTACATATTTTGAATATTTCTTAAGATAGTGGCGTTAAGAGTAATTCAGAAAAAAAGAACTATAAAGTGCACTTGAAAATGTGTTACTTCATGTGTGAATATTCAATTTCAACTTAAGGACAAACATATGCCATTTTTAAAGCTTCTTTTATTTACCATATTATTTATGAATCGCTGTACTGATGTAAGCCTGAAGTCATGTAAACTCACAGGTTTTGCCATATATTTTAATATTGTATGCATTCATTTTATAGTTGTTTTCAAAATCTTGGGAAGAGATAATATATGGTACCTAAAGAATGATAAAAATCATGTTTTTTATCTATGTTTTTATTTATTAGTGTACTTTTTCCTAAATTGTGTCTTCAAGATATAAGATAGTCAGCAGATTGGATTCTTGGCCCCATACTCTCTGGTTACTTAAGAGAAACGAGAAGATTATCTCTATGGTGAGGGAAAAGGTATAGAAAGCAGTAATTTTTCTTATTTTTGGAGAAGGGGAAAGACTTGATTAGCTCACAGTGTACTGGCTACTGTGTCTTTGTGGTAAAATCCAAACATTAACTCCAAGCTTTAATAGCGCACTTTCCTGCAGGTCACTGGGCCGAAAGCCCATCCAATACTGTCAGGCAAAGGCCCAAGATGAGAAACAAGTAAAACACAGATATAAGGTCTTTCCTCGTGCAGCTAAACATTTGTAATTAAGAAAACTCCAGTAGTCCCACGGTAATCTGTCTCTAGATAAATGTATTCCTAACCTTCGGCTCCCAAGGGGAGAAAAAAACCCTTCTGTTGCAGGAAGGGGGACCCCTTGCAGGGCCCGAAACTGGGCTCTTGCCTAACACTCGGAAATGAATCGTCCGAGGAGACACATGTGCTGACAAAGCAAGAGATTTTATTGGGAAGGGGCTCCCGGGTGGAGAGCAGGAGAACTGCTCTGTCACTGGCTGGCAGTCTCGGGTTTTATGGTGATGGGATCAGTCTCCGGGTCATCTTTAGCCAATCATGTGACCCAGAGTCCTTCCTGGAGGTGCACGCCTTGTTCAGCCAAGATGGATGCCAGAGAGAAGGATTCTGGGAGGTGGTTGGACAGGTGGTGTCTCCTTTTGACCTTTCCCGAACTCTTCTGGTTGGTGGTGGCTTATTAGTTCCATGTCCCTTACCAGGACCTCCTGTCTTAAAACAGCTCATGCAAATGGTTATTATGGTGCCTGGCCAGTGGGTGGTTCCAGTCAGTGTGCTTCCCCTAACATTTCAAGACACTGGATGAGGAATGGGAAGAGCTCAAAGAAAAGCCATTTTCTGTGTTGTAGACAAGTATTTACATTACGAACCAACTTTTGATTCAGGAAAGAAGTGATAACCTGTTTGGGTTTTCGAAAGCAATTCAATATCCTGGGGTTAAATACAGAGCAGGTTCTCAGAGAAACCTTGAATAATGCAATTGATCTCTTCCAAGAAAGCAGAGGGTGGTGTTGTGGTCATAGGAAGCACCATTGATAATTTTTTTTTTTCTGGAAAATCACCCAGGAAAGAAAATAATGTCTGAAACGTTTAAAAAATAGGCTGTCTTGGCATCTGGTTCTGGAATGAGATGGTGTATTCACTTTCCCTCTGTTTTTCTAAGTACAGCTAAAAGCCTTGGAAGCTATTCAGTGTGTGTGTGTGTTAGTTGCTCAGTCATCTCTAACTCTGCGACCCCGTGGACTGTAGCCCACCAGGCTTCTCTGCCCATGGGATTCTCCAGGCAAGAGTACTGGAGTGGGTTGCCATTTCCTTCTCCAGGGGATCTTCCGAACCCAAGGACTGAACCCAGGTCTCCTGCACTGTGGGCAAATCCTTTACAGTTTGAACTATCCAGGAAGCTACTTAATAGGCAATGATAAAAGGATTCTGAAAAGTTGGAAAAGTAGAAGGTGGACTGGCAGGAATCCTCAAGAGTTGAGGAAACAACTTTCTGAGTTCCCTGAGCTTTTGTATCTTCCATATACCCTAAACAGAGCACCAAAGAGGCAGGCCATGTGGGATCACCAACAGGCTCGGGCAAAACAAACAAACGAAAAGCACCTAGAGTATCCTGCTATCTCTGGCCAAAGTCCAGGAAAAGGAAAACACAACAGAGACCAGTAAGAAGATCCAGCCTCCTCTTTACAGCCCAGGGTTCTTGCAGACAGTCCAATCAACGAGCTGCAGCAAAGCCCTGGACACTCCTGGCTCCAGGGTCGAACTGAGATACCATCAGGAGGTTAGAGCCACCCACAGCTGCAGCCGCAGTGAAGCCCTCAGTCTCCTTGGCCTCTGTGCAGTGGCATACGGAGACCCGGGCCCACCAGCTTCTTCCTCATTCCCAAAGGTTTCCCAGCAGCACAGTCTCTGAGCAAAATAATAACTAAGAAAACAATATGAAGGGATACACTGAAAATACAGTTATATCAAAAAGGAACTCAAATTGTTCAGGTCACCCAGAGAAAGTCAATTAAAAAAAAGAATGAACAGAAAGAACAAACAGAAAACCAATAAAATATCAGACTTGGTCCTCATCGGCCAGCGCTTGAGATTGTGGAAAGTCATGTTCAACTCTTTGCGACCCCATGGACTAGCCCACCAGGCTCCTCTGTCCATGGGATTCTCCAGGCAAGAGTACTGGAGTGGGTTGCCATGCCCTCCTCTAGGGGATCTTCCCAGCCCAGGGATCGAACCTGTTTCTCATGTCTCCTGCATTGGCAGGTGGATTCTTTACCACTAGTACCACCTGGGAAGCCCCAATAGGCCAGTAGTTACCTTCAATGTAAACGGTATAAGTACACCAATTAAAGGTAGAGACTGGCACAATGGATTTAAAAAACATTACCTGACAAGAAACTCATTTCAAATTCAATGACATAGGTAGACTGAAAACAAAGGAAAGGAAAACATATACCATGCAAACATTAATCAAAAGGAAGTGGCTATGTTAATATCAAAGTAGACTTTAGAGCAAAGAAATTTACCATGGGCAAAGAGGGAAATTATATGATGACAGGTAGGGTTATTCTGGGGTTTCCCTGGTAGCTCAGCCGGTAAAGAATCTGCCTGATATGCAGGACTCCCCAGTTTGATCCCTGGGTTGGGAAGATCCGCTGGAGAAGGGATAGCTTCCCACTCCAGTATTCTTGGGCTTCCCTGGGGGCTCAGGCGGTAAAGAATCTGCCTGCAGTGCGGGAGACCTGGGTTCAATCCCTGGGTTGGGAGGATCCCATGGGGGAGGGCATGGCAACCCACTCCAGTGTTCTTGTCTGGAGAATCCCCATGGACAGAGGAGCCTGGCGGGCTGCAGTCCATGGGGTCGCACAGAGTCTGACACGACTGAGCGACTAAGCACAGCACAGTCCACAGAGAAGATACAGCCATCCTGTGAGCAAACAACATATTTCACAATATGTGAAGCAAGTGGTAAGACAACGGGAAAGAAAAACATAAAGCCACTATTGTGGTTGGGAGCATAAATGTCCATTCATGCCCCACTCTGAACTTCTAGAACTGCTAGAAAATCACTAAAGTGAAAATACAGAAAAGGAAAAATATAGGACTCAACAGTACCATCAGCTGAAAAGATCTAAGTGACATTTATAGAATGCTCTGTTCTGCAACAGCAGAATATACATTCTTTTAAAGGGCCCATGGAACATTTGCCAAGATAAACCATATTCAAACTTTAACAAATTTGAACGAACTGAAATCATATGGAGCCTGGCCATAATGGAATTAAACCAGAAATCAAAACCAAGAAAATCTCCAGACCTCTGAAAACTCAATAATAAACTTCTAAATAAGTCATGGGTCAAACAGGTGATCTCAAAGGAAATTTTAACAATACGTAGAACTAAAGAAAGTGAAAATAAATATATTGTTAACTGCAGCTAAAGCAAGGCTGGAAGGGAAAGGAGTTATCTCAAGTAACTAAGTTCCTACTTCAGAAAATCAAAAAGGGACAAAACAAAATAAACTCAAAACAAACAAAAGGAAGAAAATACTAAGAAGCAAACATCATAAAATAGAAAGCTGGAAAATAATAGAAAAAAATAATTGAAACAAAAAATAGTCTTCAGAAAAAAAAATAAAGTTAACAACCTCTAGGAAGATAGGCAAAAATAAAAACGGAAGAAGACACAAATAACCAGCATCAGGAATGAAATGAGATACTACAACAAATTCTGGAACCTTTAAAAAGATAATAAGAAAGTACTATAAACAACTTTATGCTTAAACATTCAATAGTTTAAAAGAAATGGGCCAGTTCCTCAAAAACCACAAAGTACCAAAACTCAGCCAAGATCAAATAGATAATCTATTCAGTCCTATAACTGTTAAAGAAATTGAGTTGTAGTTAAAATAATACCCCCAAATAATCTTCAGTCTCAGATATTTTCCCTGGAAAATCTTACCAAACATTTAAAGAACAATTAGGGCTTCCCTGATGGTCCCAATGTGGGGTGTCCTGGGTTCGACCTCTGGTCAGGGAACTAGATCTCACGTGCCACAACTAAAGATCCCACTAGCCACAACTAAGACCCAGAACAACCAGGTAAATAAGTAAATATTTTTTAAAAAGAAAAGTTAATGACATTTGTACACAGTCTCTTCCAGAAAATAGGAGATTTTTAAAAATATGAATATCATTTCTGACATCAAAACCAGAAGAGGCAGTTTAAAAAAAAAAAAAAAAAGCTAAAGACCAATATTTCCCAAGCACTTAGATACAAAAATTCTCAACCAAATTTAACTATCCAAACACAGCAATTTATAAAAGAATAAGGCGCCATGACCAAGAAGCATTAATGACAGGTATGCAAGACAGAGTCAGTATTTGAGAATCAATCAATATAGTCCTCTATATAAATAGATCAAAGAAGAAAAGCATATGATCATATTCATTGATTCAGAGAAATCATTTGACAAAGTTATTTAACTTTGTATTTATTTAACCCATAAATGTATTTATTTAACCCAGTAATGTATTTAACTACCCATTAATGACAAAAAGAGATCCTCTCAGTACACTAGGAATTGAGAGGAACTTCTTCAGCCTCATAAATCCTATAATCAAACTTTGTATTTAACAGTGAAAGACTGAGTGCATTCACTCTAATTTCCAAAACAAAGCAAGGATGTTTGCTCTCACCTTTCTTATTCAACACAGTATTGGAGGTTCTAGGCATTGCGATGAGGCAGGAAAAGGAAAAGTCATACAAATTGGAAAAGAAGAAACAAAACTGTCTTTTGTTGCAGGCAACGTGATTTTCCACATATAAAAAGAAGCTGTCCTCCTTTCACTGGCTGCACTGACCAGGAAAGTGTCCCCGGGCGTGGCGAACCAGGTGGGTCCCAGCACCGCCGTCCCCTACCGTGCACCCCAGGCACTCTGCGTGGCCTCCCCGGCCTCGGTGCCCTGGTCTGAGGTGGAGGGGCCTATCATCGCTGCGAGTATTGAGTGAGCGCGGAGCAAGCGAGACAGAGCAGTGTTCTCGCTGCGGGCGCTGCTGCTGTTGTGTGTGGCCCGGTGCCATCTGTGCTGCCCCAGGACTGCCACTGCAGCAGTGGGCCTGTGACTCACCAGCTCACTCAACCATTCTGAGCCTCAGTGCTTTTGTTTATAACATGGGGAGGGTAACCCTTTTCTCATAAGACTCTTGTTAAAACCCGATGGAACAACACATTTTTAAAGTGCTTTGAGCGCTTTGTAATAATACTACTAATGGCAGATAGAAGTTATGGAATACTCCCTAACATCAGCGCCATGATTGCTCTTCACTTACAAATTTTTTACTTAATCCTTATGACCGTGAGTCATTAGTCTCATTTATGTAGATTGGGAAACTAAGGTCCCTGAGAAGTAATCTGCTCAGAGACACAGCCTGTAAGCAACAGAACCCAGACTTGGACCCCTCACTCCAGATGTGGGCTTCCCAGGTGGCTCAGTGGTGAAGAATCTGCCAGCCAACACGGAAGACGCAGGTTCAGTCCCTGGGTTGGGAAGATCCCCTGGAGAAGGAAATGGACACCTACTCCAGTATTCCTACCTAGGAAATCCAAGGGACAGAGGAACCTTGTGGGCTACAGTCCACGGGGTTGCACAAGACTCAGACACAACTTATTGACTAAATGACAGCAGCAGCAACCACCCCAGGATCTGGCTGTGCTCTCATGGTTCACAGAGAAAGTGAGCCAGTGAGGGAAAGAGCAGCGTGGTGCGGGGGCTCACTTCCACTGGCAAGGTGAGTTTAATCCATGGGGGGCCTCGGGTGCAGTCCGTGACAGGCCGTGGGGGGGCAAGAGGCATCCTTGGCAGGGGCAACTGGTAGGACACTGTAGGGTAGGATGTTACTCAGAGAGTAATACCTCCATTTCCTTGAAGGATCCAGTGATCAGACCAAGGCCGACTACGTGCCCCGGTTTAAAAATAACTCCATGACTTCTGATAAGTACTCAGTTGGGACTGAAGTCATCCTTTCAGGTGCAGAAAAGGAAAGCTTGGTTGTACGTCATGGACTTAAAATAGGAGTGGGGTCAGAGGACCAGCTGGGGCTCACGGGTGCCAAGTGGGCAGTTTCTCAGCTGGTATTTCCTGATATTTCCTGCTTTGGACAGCAGGTTTCTGCTTTTGTTTTTGAGTTGAGAAGGCGTGAAAATGTATGTTTAAAAGCTCACTTGCTTTTCTTTCTCCTTCTCCTCATGTGCCCTTGTCATCCATAATCCACATTCACCTTTAGTTGTTGTTCATGCGTTGTCCTGAAATATACTAGGTACAGAAATTAAAACAGGTTAAAACAGGCTACTTTGCTTCTTTCTCCTTAGCTCTATGCAATGGGTACATGAAGTTTTCCTTGAATTTCTTTGCCCAGGGTGAAACAAAGAGGCCACTAGTTGAATAAATCCCACCATCCCATGATGTGGTGGAGGTCCTTATGTGAGGGTGGGTGCTCTATGGAAAAGTCTCCTTTGTGAAGGAGGGTGGGCTAGAGCCTAAGATCCTACCAATTCTAAGAGTCTGGGATTTGGTTCCTTTTTATAGTCTGGCTATATTTAGGTCAATGAATTGTATTGAAGATGGACTCATCAGTGATTCGTTCAATGAATTCTTTCATTCAGAAGTTATTGAAAGGACTTCTGCTCCAGATAGAATAGCATAAAATCGTTCCTCTCTTCTCTTCTCCCAGCTTGGGATAATGATAAACTATGGAAAAAATTCAAGCCACCATTAAGAATGAAAAGGCAAGCCGCAGTGGGAGAAGATATTTGCAAATCTGAAAACTGCTAAGAGGCTTGTATCCAGAATAATTTAAAATTTCCATACATCCAAATGAGCCAAAGATTTGAACAGGCACATCACCAAAAAAGTTACACAGTTTGCCAAGAAATATGAGCAGCAGGGTGCAATGTGAAATCCCAAGGAGACACGTCTGCACATCCACCAAAGTGGCTGAAAATAAACAAACTAAACAATACAAAGTGCTGGAGAGGGTGTAAGACAAATACACCGGCCATCCACTGGCTTGTAGTGGTGTAAAGTGACATTTACCATCACTTTGGAAAATTGTTTGACAGCACTGAGTGCTAAGCATTGTATATCCTATGTCTCAGCAATTCCACCCTCTGTATACACCCAACTGAAGCACATACTTGTGTGCACTCAAGACATATACAAAACTGCTCATAACCATTCAGTCACAATAGCAAAAGGCTGAAAACACCCCAAATGTCCACCAACAGTGGAGTGGATAATTATATTGTGGTATCCTTTGAGATGAAATTGAACAATTGAAAACAACACACAATAACACAGAACTGAAACCATGCTCAGTGAAAGAAGACAATTCAGAGGGTACGATGAGTGGTTCTACATATTCCAGGTTCAAGAAAGACAGAATTAGTCAATGAGGATTGGCATCTAGATGGTAGTTATTTGGAGGGTGTGACGGGAAGGAGGCAAAGGGTGGGGTACTTTTGAGGTGCAGCAAATGTCCTGTTTATAGATCTGGGCTGTGACTTCATAGGTTTGGACAGTGAACAATTGTCAAGTTCTTATGCTTATCATTCATTCACTTTTCTCTATGTGTGTTTCACTTCAATAAACAGTTTACTTAAAAGAATGTACTTTGGTTTGCCAAGTTGAAAACAGCTACAACATCTTCATTGCCTTGAAAAGAGTTGTGTTTTTTTTTTTTTTTTTTTGCTGTTCAAAAACATGAGAAACCAAGATGCTGGTCTCCCACCCTGAACCAATAAACAAACAAATTAATAGTAAAGTAAGTGGGTTCACAGGCTTCCCAGATGGTGCTAGGGGTGAAGAACCCACTTGCCAATGCTGGAGATGTAAGGGACTCGGGTTTGAGCCCTGGATTGGGAAGATCCCCTGGAAGAGGGAATGGGATCCCACTCCATTATCCTTGCCTGCAGAATCCCAAGGACAGAGGAGCCTGGTGGACGACAGTCCATAGGGTCAAAAAGAGCTGGACACAGCTGAAGCAACTTAGCACACATGCAAGCGGTTCACAAGTGACTTACCTGTAGACAGTCTACACCGAGTGTCCTCATATCTTCCATCCACAGACAAGCCAGCCTTCCTTTCAGCAAAGTAGCCTGTTCCCCTCTCAGCCCATCTGCTTCTCCAAGTCCATGGAAGTTGGTTACCCCCAACTCCAGCCCTCTCATCCCCGTGCTGGGGATCTGCTCGCCAGACATCGGACACAGGGGAGACTGGGCCCTCTTTTGTCACTGTACAGCTCACCGGTGACCTGTTTTTTTCATCCCATGCTGGTGCCCCCTGACATGTAGAATTGGGGATAGAATTTTTGGGGATTTCCTCTCTCTGGAAATGTCTAGAGAGCTTTTGCTGAGATACTCAGGATACCAGGTGTCTTTCCTGAGATACTTGGTGAAAATGATCCAGGCATTTTTTTTTTTTTTTGGCTGCACTCTTTGTTGGTGAACACTGGCTCTTCATTGCTATTTACGGGCTTTCTCTAGTGAGCGGGCTTCCGAGCATGAGCTCCGCAGCTGTGGTGCACGGGCTTAGTTGCCCCGAGGCATGTGGAGTCTTCTCAGACCAAGGATCGAACCTCTGTCCCTCACATTGGCCACTGGACCACCAGGGAAGGCCCAGGCATTTTTTTTTTTTTTAATGAGAAGAGGGGCTCTAATTTGGAAGCTACATCTGCTGAAGGAATGTGCCCTACACAAAAGGGCTGCTTTATTTCATCATGAGATCTTAGGGCATTCCAATTAATCCCATACTCTTATCAACCCACAGGGTAAGAGGTGTTGATATAACCAAGTGGACCTTTTTTACAAGCCATCTTTGTGTGGCCCATCATCATCCCTTCCCAGCAGGTTGCTGAAGTTACAGTACAGCAAGTGGGCCTTTGAGAACCCCCAGCATCGCCTCCTGGCTTTCAGGGAAGGACCAGGAGGGAAAGTGGAACAGTAAGAAGACAGATCTTTGGGGACGCCTGGTAGTGACCCCACTCAGGGATCCCAGGACAGGGCAAGTCTTGTTCCAGAAGCAGGTGTCACCTCCTCTCCTTGATTTGTTTTCTTTTCTTCTACCATCAAAGTCAGGTTCCAGAAGCCTCCCTAGGAGGGACGAGGGAGCTGGCTGTGCCTCCTACTAGGAGCCAATGGGCTCAGGCAGCCTCAGCTGAGATGGGCTAGAGGAGAGAGGCAGCCGTGTGAACAAACAGGCAAGAAACACGCATTCCTGAGCTGCCTTGTGGGGGGCTGTGTGAGAAGCGAGGGTCTTGGCTTCTGCAGGTGCACCTCTTGGGTTGAAATCCCACCCCCGCCTCCTGTCCTCTGTGCCCCCGTCTCTGTGCCACCTGGCCTTGGAACCCTGGCCTCTCAGCAGGTATCCAGTGACCACGTGATGTGGCTCCAGAGGTGAAAACGTAAGAGTCTGATGAGTGGATCACTGGCCGGGGCTGGCAGTGGCACCAAAGGGAAAACCGAGGTTACCTCCTCGACTGGTCAGCTCTAAGGGATATTTCTAATCAGCACCCAGCCTGGAGGATGCTGGGGGCAGACGGGGCCAGTGGGGAGTCTCTCTGCGGAGTCACCAGGGGCAGCCTAAAGTGCTCAAAAAGTTGGGGACATCTTTCCCCTGGGAAAATAATTCCCTCCTGGGAACTGTCAGTTGATGGTTGCAATATCCACTGTTAGAGAGCTATTTCTTTGGCTTTGTGTTTGATTTTCTCTTAAAAGCAGAACCCTCACTGGCAGAGGAGAAGACAAGTTCGCCTTGATTCCTAACTCTGTCAGTTGCATGCAATAGGTTTTAAAGGAAGTAGGGGAGAAACCTTTAGGGATACCTCCTATCTGAAAGGAAAGAACCATGACAATGTAATTTATAGAGACCAGCCGGTTTTCTGTGCTGCCTCAGTTTTAGCTGTGCTGGACTCAGTCGCTAAGTCGTGTTTGACTCTGTGCAACCCCGTGGTCTGTGGCCCACCAGGCTCCTCTGTCCATGGGATTCTCTAGGCAAGAATATTGGAGTGGGTAGTCATTCCCTTCTCCAGGGGATCTTTCTGACCCAGGGATTGAATCCGGGTCTCTCGCACTGCAGGCAGATTCTTTACAGCCTGAGCCACCAGGGCCTGCAAAATGGGGGTAATGGCACCTCCCACTCCTGGAAAACCTGTTGTAATCTCTGGCATCTTGGGAGTTTCCCGGCATGCTTTGGCCCAGCTCTGGTTCAGTGTGCTCAGTGAACCAAATGCAAATAAGGCCTGGCTTTCTAGCTTCCGTCTCCCTACCTTGGTGCGGTCCCTCCCCAGCAGCTCATTGCCGCATCTGTCCAGTCAGCTACCTGCCAGAGGGTTTTCACAAGCTGTCCCGGGTCTTAGGTACAGTGCCTGACAGGAAGGGCACTCAGTAATCCATAGTTGCCCTGAACTATTTTTCTGTTCCTGACTCACTTCCTAGTCTTGCTTATGCCACTTGCTGTGCCACTATCTAAAGTGACATGCTCCCTCTGAGGAGTAAAATTACAAAGAGGTGGGAATTTCCTGACGGGCCAGTGGTTCGGACTCTGCGCTTTCACTGCCGAGGGTGTGGGTTCAGTCCCCAGTTGGGGAACTAAGATCCCACAAGCCGCATGGTGCAGCCAAAAACAAAAAGATACAAGAGGAAGGGATCCTGTGTCCCAGGCAAAGCCAAACACAGTTGTGCCTCCCTGCAGAGGACTCAGTGCTCCCTACCTGGCAGCACAGAAACATTTCGATCTCCTTTCAGCAGTGTGTGGGCAGGGCCCCACGGGGAAAAACACACGGGGCACCTGGATTCTGCTCTCTCTGAAAGTGAAATCCGACTCTTTGGAACCCATGCACTGTAGCCTGCCAGGCTTCTCTGTCCATGGGGTTCTCCAGCAAGAGTACTGGAGTGGGTTTCTCTGAGATTTCCTCTCTAGTCCTGAGGTTTCCTCCCTAGGTGACTGTTGGGGTCAGTCCTCCCATAGACTCTGACTCGAGGAAGGGCGGCCAACTAGCTTTAACCTCCAACATGTTGAAGATTTATTTTCTCCCGACTTGGAGTCATCAGGACAAAGAAGTTCTCACCCTCTGCTCCTAACATGTTATGTAAGTAAGTCACTTAGCCTCTCTGAGACTCAACCTCTCCTGCAGGAGTGGGGTGATGGGCTGGACTTGATTCTAGAACCACAAGACATCAGTCTGCCTTTTTAAAAGGGTCACCTGGGGGCATTACTGTCAATGAGACTCCACTCCGGACCAACCACAGTCATCCTTCAGTATCCTTGGGGGGTTGTTTTCAGGACCACGCCTGCCCCCGTGGATATAAGAATCCACGGATGCTCAAATCCCTTATGTTAAATGGCGCAGTACAGTCTGCCCTCCGGATTCACGGGTCCTGCATCCACGAATACGAGGGTGGGCCAGCTGCCCCTGAGAATCTGGTGGAGTGGGACCAGGGGTGCCTGTGTGCTGGGGAGGGAGGAAAATTCTGGAATGGATGCCTCCTCCCTCCTCTCTCTGCACTGACCTCAGTAGAAGCCCAAGCACCACCCCCACCCACTTCCTCTATGCCCACCTAGTCCTGCTTGCTGGGGATTCTTTTCCAGACTCAGGGATGGATATGTTTTAGCCCCACGTCCCTGAGAGTGGAGGGCTTCTCTGGTGGCTCAGCGGTAAGAATACGCCTGCCAATTCAGGAGACCTAGGTTCCATCCGTGGGTTGGGAAGATCCCCTGGAGAAGGAAATGGCTCATACCCAAGAATACCCACTCCAGTATTCTTGCCTGGGAAATCCTATGGACAGAGGAGCCTGGTGAGCTACAGTCCATGGGGTCACAAGAGTCGGACACGACTGAGCGACTAAACCACCACCACCACCTCAGAGGGGAACATGTCAACTCACTTTCTCCGCCTGCTTCCATGGGTGTGTAGACATAGGCTCCTGCGGGACAGGTGTCCAGATGGGGATGGGGATGACTCAGAAGCTGTGGGCCTCCAGGGCACTGTGGGCAGGTCCTCAGGACTCTGAAAGTCCTCCCAAAAGACAGTGACAACAGTTCTTAAGAGCTCTGAAAAGGAGGAATTCCTGCCTGTCATAAAGGATCCTTCTTCTGATGCTGACAATTTCTTGTTTTTGTTAGATGTAACTTTCTGCACACAGGAATGAGAAATGGCCCCCTGCCCTTTCTCTGCTGGCCAAGAAATAGGGCTTCTGCCAGCTCCAAGGTCACTGTCGCTGGGAATGGAAAACACCACCTTTCTACTTCATCACCTTTCTTCTTTCCCAATGCTCTCTCCAGCCTTGTTGTTTTCTCCTGCCTTTTCATTTCTTTGGCCTTTTCATCTCCTTTCCCATCTTCCTTTTCATGCTTCACACCCTAATCTTTACTTAATTTTGAGTGTTTTGTCTGTGTTGGCTTGGTCCAGACTCAGTTCAGTTCAGTTGTTCAGTCATATCCGACTCTTTGCGACCTCATGGACTGCAGCACGCCAGGCCTCCCTGTCCATCATCAACTCCCAGATTTTATTGAAACTCATGTCCATTGAGTCGGTAGTACCATCCAACCATCTCATCCTCTGTTGTCCCTTCTCCTCCAGCCTTCAATCTTTCCCAGCATCAGGGTCTCCTCAAATGAGTCAGTTCTTTGAATCAGGTGGCCAAAGTACTAGAGTTTCAGCTTCAGCATCAATCCTTCCAATGACTATTCAGGACTGATTTCCTTTAGGATGGACTGGTTGGATCTCCTTGCAGTCTAAGGGACACTCAAGTATCTTCTCCAACAACACAGTTCAAAAGCATCAGTCCTTCTGCGCTCAGTCCTCTTTATGGTCCAACTCTCACATCCGTACGTGACTACTGGAAAAACCACAGCTTTGACTAGACAGACCTTTGTTGGCAAAGTAACGTCTCTACTTTTTTTTTTGGTCATAACTTTTCTTCCAAGGAGTAAGCATCTTTTAATTTCATGGCTGCAATCACCATCTGCAGTGATTTTGGAGCCCCCCAAAATAAAGTCTGTCACTGTTTCCATTGTTTCCCCATCTATTTGCCATAAAGTGATGGGACCGATACCATGATCTCAGTTTTCTGAATGTTGAGCTTTAAGCCAACTTTTCACTCTACTCTTTCTCTTTCATCAACAGGCTCTTTAGTTTTTCTTCACTTCCTGCCAGAAGGGTGTCATCTGCATATCTGAGGTTATTGATATTTCTCTGGGCAATCTTGATTCTAGCTTGTGCTTTATCCAGCCCAGTGTTTCTCATGATATACTCTGCATATAAGTTAAATAAGCAGGGTGACAATATACAGCCTTGATGTACTCCTTTCCCAATTTGGAACCAGTCTGTTGTTTCATGTCCAATTCTAATTGTTGCTTCCTGACCTGCATACAGGTTTCTCAAGAAGCAGGTCAGGTGGTCTGGCATTCCCATCTCCTTTAGAATTTTCCACAGTTTGTGGTGATCCACACAGTCAAAGGTTTTGGCATAGTCAATAAAGCAGAAATAGATGTTTTTCTGGAACTCTTTTGCTTCTTTGATAATCCAACAGATGTTGGCAATTTGATCTCTGGTTCCTCTGCCTTTTCTAAAACCAGCTTGAACATCTGGAAATTCATGGTTCATATACTATTGAAGTTTGGCTTGGAGAATTTTGAGCATGACCTTACTAGTGTCTGAGATGAGTGCAATTGTGCGGTAGTTGAGCATTCTTTGGGATTGCCTTTTTTGGGACTGGAATGAAAATTGACCTTTTCCAGTCCTGTGGCCACTGCTGCGTTTTCCAAATTTGCTGGCATATTGAGTGCAGCACTTTCACAGCATCATCTTTCAGGATTTGAAATAGCTCCACTGGAATTCGATCACTTCCACTAGTTTTGTTTGTAGTGATGCTTCCTAAGGCCCACTTGACTTCAGATTCCAGGATGTCTGGCTCTAGGTGAGTGATCAAATCACTGTGGTTATCTGGGTCATGAAGATCTTTTTTGTACAGTTCTTCTGTTTATTCTTGCCACCTCTTCTTAATATCCTCTGCTTCTGTTAAGTTCATACCATTTCTGTCCTTTATTGAGCCCATCTTTGCATGAAATGTTCCCTTGGTATCTCTGATTTTCTTGAAGAGATCTCTAGTCTTTCCCATTCTATTGTTTTCCTCTATTTCTTTGCATTGATAGCAGAGTAAGTCTTTCTTATCTTTCCTTGCTATTCTTTGGAACTCTGCATTCAGATGGGTATCTCTTTCCTTTCCTCCTTTGCTTTTCGCTTCTCTTCTTCTCACAGCTATTTGTAAGGCCTCCTCAGACAGCCAGTTTTGCTATTTTGCCTTTGTTTTTCTTGGGGGTAGTCTTGATTCCTGTCTCCTACAGTGTCATGAACCTCTGTCCATAGATCATCGGGCACTCTGTCTATCAAATCTAGTCCCTTAAATCTATTTCTCCCTTCCATTGTATAGTCATAAGGGATATGATTTAGGTCATACCTGAATGGTCTAGTGGTTTTTCCTACTTTCTTCAATTTAAGTCTGAATTTGGTAATAAGGAGCTCATGATCTGAGCCACAGTCCACTCCTGATCTTGTTTTTGCTGACTGTATAAAGCTTCTCCATCTTCGGCTGCAAAGAATATAATCAATCTGATTTTGGTGTTTACCATCTGGTGATGTCCATATATATAGTCTTCCCTTGTGTTGTTGGAAGAGGGTGTTTGCTTTGACTAGTGCCTTCTCTTGGCAAAACTCTATTAGGCTGTTCCCTGCTTCATTCCGTGCTCCAAGGCCAAATTTGCCTGTTACTCCAGGTGTTTCTTGACTTCCTACTTTTGCATTCCAGTCCCCTATAATGAAAAGGACATCTTTTTTGAGTGTTAGTTCTAAAAGGTCTTGTATGTCTTCTTGTAGGTCTTCACAGAACCATTCAACTTCAGCTTCTTCAGCGTTACTGGTCGGGGCATAGACTTGAATTACCATGATATTGAATGGTTTGCCTTGGAAACGAACAGAGATCATTCTGTCATTTTTGAGATTGCATCCAAGTACTGCATTTCGAACTCTTTTGTTGACTATGATGGCTACTCCATTTCTTCTAAGGGATTCCTGCCCACAGTAGTAGATATAATGGTCATCTGAGTTAAATTTACCCATTCCAGTCCATTTGAGTTCTTTGATTCCTAAAATGTTGATATTCACTCTCACCATCTCCTGTTTGACCACTTCCAATTTTCCTTGATTCGTGAACCTAACATTCCAGGTTCCTATGCAATATTGCTCTTCACAGCATTGGACCTTGCTTCCATCACCATTCACATCCACAACTGGGTGGTGGTGTTGCTTTGGCTCTGTCTCTTCATTCTTTCTGGAGTTATTTCTCCACTGATCTCCAGGAGCATATTAGGCACCTACCCACCTGGGGAGTTCATCTTTCAGTGTCCTATCTTTTTGCCTTTTCATACTTTTCTTGGGGTTCTCAAGGCAGGAATACTGAAGTGGTTTGCCGTTCCCTTCTCCAGTGGACCACATTTTGTCAGAACTCTCCACCATGACCCGTCCATCTTGGGTGGCCCTACATGGCATGCCTTAGTTTCATTAAGTTAGACAAGGCTATGGTTCATGTGATCAGATTGGCTAGTTTTCTGTGATTGTGGTTTCAGTCTGTCTGCTCTCTGATGTCCTCTCACTGACTACCATCTTACTGGTGTTTCTCTTACTTTGGACGTGGGGTATCTCTTCACATGATGTATATCCAGAGTGCATCATGTGAACTCCAAGGCTGGATAAAGCACAATCTGGAATCAAGATTTCCCAGAGAAATATCAGTCACCTCAGATATGCAGATAACACCACCCTTAAGGCAGAAAGCAAAGAGGAACTAAAGAGCCTCTTGATGAAAGTGAAAGAGGACAGCGAAAAACACTGGCTTAACACTCAACATTCAAAAAATGAAGGTCATGGCATCCAGTGCCATCACTTCATGGCAAATAGATGGGTAAACAATGGAAACAGCGACAGACTTTATTTTCTTGGGCTCCAAAAATCACTGCAGATAGTGACTGCAGCCAAGAAATTAAAAGACACTTGCTCCTTGGGAAAAACTTTGACAAACCTAGACAACATATTAAAAAGCAGAGGTATCACTTTGCTATACAGTCAAAGCTATGGTTTTTCCAGTAGTCATGTGACAATTGGACCATAAAGAAAGCTGAGTGCTGAAGAATTGAGGCTTTTGTACTGTGGTGTTGGAGAAGACTCTTGAGAGTCTCTTGGACTGCAAGGAGATCCAACGAGTCCATCCTAAAGAAAATCAGTCCTGAGTATTCATTGGAAGGACTGATGCTGAAGCTAAAGCTCCAGTACTTTGGCCACCTGATGCAAAGAGCCCACTCATTTGAAAAGACCATGATGCTTGGAAAGATTGAAGGCAGGAGGAGAAGGGGACGTCAGAGGATGAGATGGTTGGATGGCATCACCAACTCAATGGACATGAGTTTGAGCAGGCTCCAGGAGTTGGTGATGGACAGGGAAACCTGGTGTGCTGTGGTCCATGGAGTTGCAAAGAGTCGCACATGACTTATTGACTGAACTGAACTGAACTGAGGTTATTCTGATACATCTTGAAATTTGAAAACCATTGCTTCTAGTGCCTAGATATCTCAATTCCTATCATTAAGTGAAAGATTGTTTGCTGATGTAGAGATGGCCGTCGTGGGCCGCAGATGTCTGAGGAAGGCTGAGTACGAGGTGGGGCAGGGGAAGAAGGAGGAGAGAGAGGTGGGGTATTCATAGCAGGGGAGACTAGTCACATTCCATTACGAACTTGGGTTGGTTAGGGGGCAGCCTGGCTGGTTACTGGGAGGGTGATTTGGGGAGTTAGAAAACTGGGAGAATTTGATTCAAAGAAAAATGTCCTTATTCCCAAAGATGATTTCTGCACTATCTAAATAAAATAACTAAATAACTCTGCTTGCTTGCATAGCAAAAACTAAGTGAAGTAACCACTTGGTTCTTAAATTATTTCTGATAAATGGAGAAAAGGGGTCCTTCCAAAAATTATGTAACTTTCAAGTATACAAAGGAAAAACTTCAGGGAGTAATGTCAAATCACTTAATAATGATTTAATAGAGACAACATTTAAAAACAATTTTTATCATGGTAAGATTCACGTAATATAAAACATAATGTAAAAACTGTTTTACCACATTTCACTGTACAGTTCAGTGGCGTGAAGAGCATTCACATTGTTGTACACCTCTTACATCCATCTCTTGAATTTTCACCTTCCTAAGCTGAAATTCTGTCTCTATCAAACATGAAGTCCCCATTCCTCCTCCCACCCCTCCACCTCCAGCACCTGGCATCTACCAATGTGCTTTCTAACGCTAAGAATTTAACTACTCTAGGTACCTTGCGTAAGTGGGATCAAGCAGTATTTGAACATTTGAACAGTGACAACATTTAGCGTGTGGTAGATGATAATATTTTATTATATTGGCTCCAGATCTTTTTAAAGAGCATGCAGCTGAACACCCCCCCCCAAATGCCCCCATTGTTTACTAGGTTTTACACATTAATATAAATGGAGGAATTCTGCAATCTGCTTTCTTGTTTCCATGTTGCTGAATTCTACTTTTATTGCTACCCCTGGGCATGGTTCATTCTCACTGCCAGGTGGTAGGTGGCCCCTTCTCATCCTGATGGGCATTTAAGTGAGGATCGTGTTCAGTGTTTCCATGTGTTCAGGTGGGACAGTAGACAATGGAAGTAGGCAATTATCTTTAAATATATTTAAGAAGAGGTGCTTTTTTTTTTTCACCCAGTTTAAACAGAAAGGTCTTCAGATACACAGCTGGGGCTACACTATCAGTTTTCCAAGAAAAAAAATTATTTGTCCGTAAGTCCACATTCTTTTCTTCTGTGACTCATTCAGCCCATCATAGGTGAGGAGCTCACTTGGGTCAGGCGCTGTGCTGGGTGCTGGGGAATGGCGGGGGGTGTGGGGTGGCAAGTCCTAGAAGTCTCTAGAGTCTGCAGAGTCAGGATGCCTTTGTGTAGGTGGCAGAATATCCATCTGGTTGCCTAGGCAACTCCAACCTGGAAAATGAATGAGCCCATCACATCCTGTCCCCCCTATTTCCAGTTTTCCTAAAATCCAAGCTGCTCCATGGAAACAGACCCCCCTCCACCCCAAGTGTCACAACTGTTAGGACCCACCTGCTCTCTGGGCACGGAGGACCCACCCTGCCCGGGGCGCTAGACTCCGCCTGCCAGCTACTCCAAACTGAGTCCGTCTAGCTGGAGGTCCGTATTCAGTAAGCGGAGGGCTTTTCACCCTCTGCTTGCTTATTCTTGGCTGTGCTGGGTCTTCGCTGCTCTGCGGGCTTTTCTCTGGTTGCAGTGAGCATGGGCTGCTCTAGTTGTAACCTGCGGGCTTCTCGTTTCGGTGGCTTCACTTGTCTCAGAGCATGAGCTCTAGGGCACACTTGGGCTTCAGCAGTTGAAGCTCCCAGGCTCTTGAGCTCTGGCTTGGTAGTTGTGGCACACAGGCTCAGATGCTGCATGGTAAGTGGGCTCTTCCTGGGTCAGGGATCGAACCCGTGTCTCCTGCATTGGCAGGGGGCTTCTTTACCACTGAGCCACCAGGGAAGCCCTCATCTTTGCTTTTGAGAGTCCGCTCTTTCCAGCCCTGTAGGGGGCACCAAGGATGAATTAGTAACTCAGACTGACTTGGACCTCCCCCGGGGAAGACCCACAAGAGGAGAACCAGACGTGTAGTAATGGAGGTGGGAGAGGAGCCGTGGGAGCCCCGGGGGGCTCCTAACCTAACCTTGGGGGTACAAGAGAAGCCCTGCAGGCTGGGATGGGAGGAAGGAAGGAGGAGACAGGCTGCAGTGTTAATTTTTTGCATCAGTTTGATTAGGCTAACAGATGCACAGATGGGCCTCCCTAGTGGCTCAGTCAGTAAAAACATCCACCTACAATGTGGGAGACTGCCTTCCAATGCAGGAGACTTAGATTCGATCGCTGGGTCCGGAATATCCCTGGAGAAGAAAATGGGTGAGCATCACCCCCCACCCCAGGGCACCCAAATGGAACAAAAGAGCAGAGGAAGGCTTGGTTCACTTTCTCTCTGCTTGAGCTGAGATATCCGCCTTCTCCTGCCCTCGGACATCGCTCCTGGTTCTCGACCTTTCAAGCTCAGATCAGGACTTAGTCCATCCATCCCCTCAATTTCAGCCCTCTGGACTCAGGTGAATCACACCAGCGCCTTGCCTGGTCCTTCAGCTGGTGAACAACAGTTTGTTTCAACCTCTGTAACTACATGAGCCAATCCCTGCAATAAATCTTCTCTTGTATATATCTCTGTATGTTTTAATGGTTCTGTTTCTCTGGACACCCCCGACTAATTCACAGGCCGGGAGGGAGGAAACGAGTTCCAGCTTGAGCAAGGGCCAGAGCCTGGCCTCTGCAAGATCTGAAAGGAATTCAGGGCAGGGATCGAAGCCATAGGGTGGCAGGGCAGAAGGGGCGACAGAGGATGAGATGGTTGGATGGCATCACCAACCCAGTGGACATGAGTTTGAGCAAGCTCCGGGAGCTGGTGATGGACAGGGAAGCCTGGTGTGCTGCAGTCCATGGGGTCACCAAGAGTCAGACACGACTGAGCGACTGAACTGAACTGTCCCTGGAAAGACAGAGAAGCAAAGGCAGAGCGTGAATCAGTTCTCAACCCGTCCCAGGGCCTGGAGCTCTCTCTTGGGTGGGCCGATGGCACACAGGGCCCTCCTACTTGCTCACCTTTTGCACCTTCCCAGTATTTCCAGCCACTGCCGGGGGTGGGGGAGCTGGGGAGGCTGAGGACGCGCTGTCACCTCCCGGACACCTGAGAGATCCCATGCTCAGCAAATGTGTGCGCACAATCCTCATCCTCTGTGTTTATTTATCAGGCTGTGTCAGACCCTGGTCCATTTGGTGGCCAGACGGTGGGCTCGTCCTCCCATGTAGCTGAAAGCGGGCTGATGGGCAGATGCTGTGGTCGAGGTTCAGGGCTGCAGACAGTGGCAGCTTTAATCCTGTGAGGGGGTTTGAAGCCAAGTCTGGAATTAAAGGACGCCTCTTTACTCAACTCACCCTCTTACCCAACCAGCCAGTGAGACATTGTGATGTCAGGAAACCTCACGGATGTCTGTTCATCTCAGATTTGATGGAGCAGCTGGAGGCCACAGGCTCAGGATGTAAACGTTTCACTTTATTTGAAGCCCTCTTTTGGTTCAGGTACCTGCTCCAGTGCCATGCTCCCACCTGCTTTAAAATGATGTTTACATCCCTGTGTTCCTTGGGGTATGCAGATGAATAATCCAAGATAGGGTAGTTTGCTAAAAAAAAAAAACTAAACTCATGGCATCTGGTTCCATCACTTCATGGCAAATAGATGTGTAAACAACAGAAACAGTGACAGATTTTATTTTCTTGGACTCCAAGATCACTGCAGATGAAATGAAAGGATACTTGCTCCTTGGAAAAAAAGCTATGACAAATCTAGACATCATGTTAAAAAGCAGAGGCATCACTTTGTCGACAAAAGTCCATATGGTCAAAGCTATGATTTTTCCAGTAGTCATGTATGGATGTAAGAGTTGGAGCCTAAAGAAGGCTGAGCGCTGAAGAATGGATGCTTTCAAATTGTGGTGCTGGAGAAGGCTCTTGAGAGTCCCTTGACCAGAAAGAAGATCAAACCAGTAAATCCTGAAGGACATCAACCCTGAATATTCATTGGAAGGATTGATGCTGAAGCCGAAGCTCTGACACTTTGGCCACCTAATGGGAAGATATGACTCATTAGAAAAGACCCTGATGCTGGGAAAGATTGAAGGCAAAAGGAGAAGAGGGTGACAGGGGATGAGATGGTTGGATGGCATCACCAACTCTATATACAGGAGTTTGGCAAACTCTGGGAGATAATGAAAGACGGAATCCTGGTGTGCTGTAGTCCATGGGGTTGCAAAGAGTCGGACACAACTGTGCAACTGAACATCAACAACAAAGGGTGGTTTTCATGTCCAGACACTAGTTTTCATTTGGGGTGAAGCTTCCACTGTGTAACTGCATGAAGTCCTGCTGAAGAAAATAATCGAAGGTGACATGAAGGCAACCTTCCTCCCCAAGGGAAAAAGAACCCTTGGTTTGCCGTGGGGCTCGGGGAAAGGCTGAGGCTCCTCTGCCATCCCCTGCTTCCGAACTGCCATCTTCCCACTTCCTCCTGTCCAAAGACATCTCTCCCTGCTGACTGCAAGTTTCTGTCCTGTTTATTCTTCTGTTTAGAAGTCTGGGAAGACAGGAGAGAGTCGCAGAAATACCTGCAAAACATTGCTTCTGGGGTCTAATGAGGGGAATCTGTCAGCATTCACTGCAAACCCCACTTGGACCCACTGGGATGAAAACCTTCCCAAGGATGGATTGAGAGACGCCCCCAGGGGCGGCTGTGCTCACTGGCATTGATCAGGCAGTCACCAGTCTCCTTCCTGCCAGGATCCTCTCCCTCCACCTATAAGACCAAAATTCCCTCTTTACCACCTTATCCCTCATGTTGCCCCAGATAAGGATGGGGGGTTGGGTGGGCAAAGTGGGAGCTGACTGAGAAGATGGAGAGAAGCTTGGTCCTCTGGCTAGAAGTCTCTGCAGGCTTTGGAGCATCGCCATCCAGTCACCGTGTTTTCTCTTTCTTTAAAGAATTTATTTGGCTGTGGCAAGTCTTGTTGTGGAATGCAGGACGTTGGATCTTTAGTTGTGGTCTGTGGGATCTAGTTCCCTGACCAGAGGTTCCCAAACCCGGGCCTGCTCTGTTGGGAGCACATCGTCTTAGCCACTAGATCCCCAGGGAAGTCCCGTGCCTTCTCTTTCTTTGAAAAGCTCCCATTCTGTGGGCATGGAGGGCCAAGGGTGGTTATGGATGGCCCTGTGACCCTAAGGCCAGAGTCTGGGGATATAGGACCCCAAGTCCAAGAGGAAGAGGGAACTCAGCAGTGGCTGTGAATGCCCGGAAAGCCTCCAGGACCAGGCGAGGGGCGAGGGCAGGGCAGGTGTCAAGAACACGAGGGCGGCCTGCTCAGCCTTCCGGCAGTCCCCGGCTTCCCTTTGACTCCCAGTAAGCACGCGGGACACAGGCCCGAGAATAGACTCGCAAGCAGCAGCAGGAAGGAAACTGCCAAGGGGTGACGACTGCGTCAGGAATTGGCTCTGAGCTCCCTGGTAAGGGGAAAGCGAAGGACAAACAGAATGGTCTGCAGCCCTCGTTGTCTAATAAAAGGAAACATACCAGTTCTTTGGAGAACTCTTTTTTTTCTCCCTAGCAACAAATTCTTGGAAGAATTTGTGTTACAGAACACCCCAGGGGAACATTCTTGTGTTGTTAAGGAGGCCACCTAGTCTGAGAGGCTGTGGAAATTCCAGTTGTGCACGTGGGAGGTGGGCCAGGACAGGCCACCGAGACGGTCCAGCGGGCTCCAGGGACGGCGGTGCTGGGGGTGGGGGTGCTCGGAGGGTGTTCCCTTGGGATGAGGGAAGGACCTGGCCTGACGGCCCCAGGGACTACAGGCAGAGAACACAGGATAGCACCAAGTCCCAGGGCCTCTGTGATACCAACAGTATAACGCTCAGGGAGAGAGTCTGTGGGATAACGCTGACGATGGAGCCAGGAAGGCAGGACCTCGCTCCTTGGCCTGGGTTGGCTGGAGCAGGTGAACCACAGAGCTCAGAATAAGTGGTCAGTAATTCCCCAAAGCCAGGAAACAGCTCTGGGCATCTGGGAGAAAGAAAGGAGCCCTCGGAGCCTATGAGGTGCAAGGCCTGCAGGTCCCTGGGCTCTTCAGGTCCTGGGGCAGGTCAAGTGATGCTGGAAGGAGAGGTGGAAGGGGAAGGGCAGAGAAGGGAGCAGGAGAGGCAGGAAGAAACAGGGAGCTGGCAGAATGCAGCGCAGAGCAGGGATGCGATGCGGGTCAGGACAGGAGGCTCTCTGGCTTTCGGGGATGGCCCGGGCGCCTCAGGGAATAAAAGTTCAGCGCCACGGCGGCAGGGTGGGGGTGTGAGAAGCTGTCCACGGTGGGGGCCTTGGGAGCAGGCTTCTAGGGAGGGTTCCCGTTGGCCGAGGGAGGGGCGGTCAGGGCCTTCAGGGGAATTATTGTGCATAAAGGGAGCTGGGCAGGGTTTCCTGGAGATGTAGACCTGGGTGGAAGGGGGCTTTGCCGAAGCCATAGGTGACTCTGGCTCAGGTTCCCCTCATCCCCTAAAAATCACGACACACACACAGGTGATGAAAGTCACACCCGTTTGGGGGAAGCAGGGAAGAGAAATATCTGCCAACCAAAGGGTTAAATAAGTCCATGGGAGACAGAGGGGTGAGAATATCCAGCCTGAGGTCTCACCTAAGGCTCCCACCTGGCTGGCAAGGCTGCGGGCAGAGAGACAGAAAGGGTCTGCCTGCTTCCCTGCCTCCTGACTTCTCCACCCGGTGGTGTGGCTCAGGCTCCCCCAGCGCACCCCAGGAGGAGCTGGCTCCTGGATCTTTGTCCTCTGCTGCCTGGGATTGGAGGGGTGTGGAGGGATTTAGCCTGCACAGGCTGAATGAAGTAGGCCCAGCATCCATCCCAGTTCACAGCCCCCTGCACCAGGGCAGAGAGCTAAAGAAATACATTCCAGCTGCCCCCACAGAGCCTTCATGTCCCCCTGACAGCATAATCCAGCCACCCACGGCTCCAGAGGACTCAGCATGGCTGAGAATACTGTCAGCCCTCTCCACCCTAGAAAAAGCAGAGGTGCTTCAGGAAACAGAAAAGCGTCTCAAGAGATGCTCAGTTTGACTCCTTTGAGATTTCAGGAAGAGGATCTATTCCCAAACTAAACAACCCATCCACCAAACTGCACAGAAAAATACCTTAATCACATTTTGTATGAGGTGTGAAATCTCTCACCCTGCATATTCCCTGTTCTCTTGTATCCACTTCTTCCTTCCTACCAGATTTAGAGCAAACTGTACTTTGGAAGTAGATTTAGTGGTAAAGATCCCACCTGCCAACGCAGGTAACACAGGAGATGTGGGTTTGATCCCAGGGTCGGGAAGATCCCTGGAGGAGGAAATGTAACCCCACTCCAGGATTCTTGCCTGGAAAATCTCATGGACAGAGGAGCATGGCAGACTACAGTACATGGGGTCAAAAAGAGTCAGACACAACTCAGCAACTGAGCACACACACACTTCAAATGTTTATGAACCACCGTTTGTTACTTTACCATGAGTGAAAAATAATTTTTTCTGCATTAAACATTTTGAAATTCTTATAGAAAATTACAAATTTTCATAAAAAAAAGATCAAGTTCTACTAGAAATCACATTTTCTAGAAACTTCCAGATTTTTCCCAGACGGCCTCAGCTTCGAGGTTTGCCATGGGTGTCAACAGCTGAGCCATGTCCTTGAAGCAGCCGTGACTCAGCTGGTTCGAAATTAACTCGAGTGTGAATTCTCCTCTCTGAAGATATGGGAGTCATCCTTGGCAGCTGCCCTGTGATTACTGCGTCACCTCAGTCACATCTGCTCAGGAATGTCGCAAGTCTCCCTGACTCATGGGGGAAACACAGGCCGCAAACGGTTGAGGAGCTCATGCACGTGGGGTGGGGGCATGTCACCTGCAGGGTGAGTCAGCAACCTACAGAGGCCTCCATGGAGGATCAGAAAGAAAAAAAAAGAGAGAGAGTGGCTGGTCCCCGAGAAAATACAGTGGCAAATTTGTTTTATGATTTGCGGGAAATGCTGCTGGTCAGGAGTGAATTGTCATGTTCTTCAACCAAGTAGCTCAAAACGGGAACAGCTGCTTCTTGGGCAGGCAGAGGTCAAGGCTGTGTGCCCTTGAGTCCTGGGCTGGGCCCAGGCACCATCTGGGGGACTCTTCTGCCCTCCGTGGGCTTGGGTTGGCTCCCACCCCTGCAGTTCCTCCTGCCACGTTCACGGGGTCCCTTGTGACTGCAAAAAAGGGAAGTCTCGGGCAGGAAACCAACTGAGTGTTCCATGGCCCCTGCCAGGGGCGCGGGGACCCTGACCCTATGACCCTGCTCTGCAGACAGTCCCTAACTTGCTTTTGCAAATGGCTCACAGGCTCAGGGAGTAGGGCCCCACCCTCTCGGGCCCATTGCAGCTCAGAGCTGAGAGAGGGGAGAGTTTGAGCTTCGGTGTTGGAAGGTCGAGGGTGAACCCAGCTCCGGAGAGGTCTGTCCATTTTGTCGTCACGGTCAGAGTTAAGGGAGGATATTTGGCACAGCTTAGCTTTCTAAGACTCACGCAGAGGAGGGCAACAGGGCAATAGTTCGTTGATGGATGCGACAGCCCAGTCCTCTGGAGGGTCACCTTCTGAGAATCAGAGGGTCCTTGGTCCTAGCTAGGGAGCCGGGTCCAGCCACTCAGAGCATCTGTTGTGTGTCAGTCCCATCCGGCCTCTCTGGGCCCAAAGCTGCTCTGGGATGGTGGTGGGGTGGACGGGGGGAGCCCAGGAGGGTAGAGGCTGGGCTGTCAGGAGACCCTGGAGGAGGCTCCGGGGCTGAGGGTCATCACCCAGGCTGGGCTTCAGCCCAGGCCCATCAGAAGGTAGCTTTTGCCCTGAGCTCTCAAAGTTGAATCCAAAGCTCCCCGATTTGAATTCTTTTTCTTCCGTCCTCCTTTCAAATTCTGGGTTTCTGCCCCTTGTCCTTCCACAGCCGAGGCCTCAGCGTGACTCTGACGCCTGCAGTCTCCTTCTCCTGGTCCTGCGCAGGCCCGCCCTTTAATCCCATCTCTGCCTTCCACTCTGTGGTCATGTCTCCGTGTCTCCTTGCTGGGACAACCTTGTTTCTAAGAGCCCCTTGAATTCTTAGCGTCATGACCTCTGATCATTTCCCAACAGCGCACACAAATCAAGACATGAAACAAAGCGACTTCCCTGGCGCTCCAGTGTTATGACCTCGCCTCTAATGTGGGCAGCTCAGGTTCGATCCCTGGTTGGGGATCTAAGATCCACATGCCAAAAAACCACAGCATACAACAGAAGCATTGCTGCAACAAATTCAGTAAAGTCTGTTTTTAAAAGGTTTAAAAAAAAAACATAAAACAGAGACACAATTTTAGGACATTGAAGGCACCCTGAATCTAGGTTAGGCACCCCTAGATGCATTAACCTCTGACCCATATATATAGGGTTTCCCAAGTGGAACCCACCTGCCAATTCAGGACACTTAATAAGAGATGTGAGTTTGATCTATGGTTTGGGAGTATCCCCTGGAGGAGGGCATGGCCATCGACTCCAGTATTCTTGCCTGGAGAATCCCATGGACAGAGGAGCCTGGCAGGCTACAGTCCATGGGGTCATAAAGAGTTGGAACTGAAGTGACTTAGTGCGGGCATGCGCATGCACACACACACACACACACACACACACACGCACACATGCCGTATGCATAACTTCCCACATGCATGCTGAGCTTTCTAGCGGCAAGTATGAAATAAGCCCTCATCAGGAAGTATCTTTCTTGAGCCTGACATATTTTTTTGAGAACCTACTGAAAGCCTTGGATTTTTTCCTCCCATAAAATGCATATATCCAAATGCATCTAAATTTTAGCTCTCCCTTTCAGAAATTTTATACTTCTCCTGCAAACCATTCATGAGAATTTAGCTCTGTTTTCTAATGACATTTGATCAATTCTGAGTCTAAGCACCCCCTCCCCTGATGCCCTATTTGGGATGATTCCTCCTCCGTGAGATTTCTCCTGATTCCGCAGCTGGAAATCCTCTCCCCTTCCTTGGGTTTCCACACTCATTCTGTGGCTCTTCACCCCATGACCCCCCCGGGGTAAAGGCTATGGGTTTCCAGTACCTCTTGCCATGGCACCTAGATATATGGTCAACATTTCATTTTTTCATTCATTCTGTTTTTGAATGAGGTTCAGGGAATGAGCGATTATGGTTTTCTTCTTTAGTACATTGAACATTTGGATCTCTCCCACCCAAAGGTTAAAATAGGCTGAGCAGAACACAACTTGGCTGGATTTAAGTTTGTTTATTGGGTCAGAAATGTATCCAAATTAGGAGATAAGACTTCGTATGAGGAGACACCAAAAAGACTGAGAATTTTTCATCTATGAAGATGATGACTGAAAGAGCATATATGTAATACCAAGGAAATGATGAAAACTAACAATAATGCATACTGGGATTTGCTTACCATAATTAAAAATATTGAAATTAAGGTGGTCTGCAAAAAATGGATACAGACAGCATGTTCTATTGGCTTTAACATTAACTTGTGTAGTGGGGAGGGAAACTTGGCTGTCATTATCCTGAGAGACTATGTAAGTTATAGACATAAACAGGCTCAAGAAAGATTGAGCAATTGCTACAGGAAGTTAAAGAAGACCTAAATAAATGGAAAGGCACCCTGTATTCATGAGTGGGGCACTTAATACGGTTGAGATGCCAACACTGCCCAGCAATGCAGAAGCAATCCAAATGCCCATCAACAAATAGCTGGGTAAGTTGTACATGGTGTATACTTACAGAGGAATATTATTCAGCCTTAAAAAAGAATGAAGGGCTGATCCATACTGCGGCATGAATGAACCTTAAAACCGCTGTGCTAATTAAAGTGAGTCAGACTCAAAAGGACAAATAGTACATGATTCCACTTACAAGAGGTACCAAGAACAGGAAAATTCGTAGAGAAAATAAATGGTGATTAACAGGATCTGGGAGAAGAGGGACTGAGGGGCTATGGGTTAAATGCACAGAGTTTGTGTTTGAGTTGATGAAAAAGTTTTGCAAATGGATATGGTGATGCCTGCATAACACTGTGAGTGTCCTTAATGCCACAAGTCATACACTTTTCAAAAAAGACATGTTCAGAGAAATATACGTCACATCATAGGTCATCAAGAGCATGGAGGGACGAACCACTGGCCTTGGCAGTGGCCTTTGCCCCTCATTCCTCACCAGTGATGGGCTCTGGTCTCAGCTGTGAAGGCACCCCTGGGATCCACAGGACTAGCTTGAGGGTGAGCTTTTAGTTCTGCAGGGACTTGTCCTGGGATGTCCACAGATACGGTGACTGCTGGCATCCCTCGGGCAAAATGAAACGGCTTTGTGCATTTCTGGAAGGTCCAGAGCTGCTGGCCAGTGGAACGTTTTGAAGTATTAGATGTTTCTCAGATAGGGAAGGTCCTCTTGGCATGAAATCTTCACTCCTTTAAGGGAATAACAGCAACAAAGGGAGCAACATTTTATTAATTTACTGGAAAGAAAGAAACACATACCTGCAGACTCTCGCCAAAGATAGAGTTATCAGTTACAGATATTAGCAGTGACTACGCTCTATTTGTGGGGCTTCCCAGGTGGCTCAGTGGTAAAGAGCCTGCCTGCCAAGGCAGGAGATGCAGGAGACACAGGTTCCATACCTGGCTCAGGAAGATCCCCTGGAGGAGGAAATGGCAACCCACTCCAGCATTCTCACCTGGAAAATCCCATGGATAGAGGAGCCTGGCGGGGTATAGTCCATGGAGTTGCAAAGAATCGGACGTGGCTTAGAAATGGAGCACGTATGCTTGAAAACCTGGTTTTAGGTGTAGTTTTACAAACCCAGGCTTCCCCAGAGGGCTGGGAAAGCAACAAGCACAGCCCTTTCCTCACAGAAGAGGCTGCCTGTCCCAAGTCCCAGCCGGACCGCCCCTCTTGGTCCCTGGGTCACTGATGCTGATGTCACACTCCGGGTGAGGATCTGGTTGGGTCACACACCTCTCTGTGAGTGCTCAAGAGCAGAGAGAGAAAGGTTCTGCTTCCCAGACTTCCATGGTGGACGGTGGCACCTACAATATTCTCCACCAGCCCCAAACATGATGGAGGAGGAACTGTCCCCCAAAAGGAGGCTGGACTCCAACCAGAAGCAGGACTGGACTGGGACAGCCAGAAACCCGTTGAAATGTGAAAGTGTCAGTCATTCAGTCCTGTCCAACTGTTTGCGACCCCATGGACTGTCGCCTGCCAGGCCCTTCTGTCCATGGGATTTCCCAGGCAAGAATAGAGGAGTGGGTTGCCATTCCCTTCTCCAGGGGATCTTTCCGACCCAGGGATCGAACTTGAGTCTCCTAGTTTGCACGAGGATTCTTCACCATCTGAGCCACCAGGGAAGCCTTCAGAAATCTCATACAGTAAATCGCTGCCCTCCTGAAAAGCATCCTGTCCCCACTGGACTGAGAACCAGGGGTCAGGGCCCACATGAGGCTTTATAACCATTTCTTCTCTCGGAGTCTCAGGGTGTATTTGTGCATCTGCAGGAGCTGGAGCCTGATGGAAAATTCGTAGGTTTCTGACTTTGGCAGATGGTCCCTCTGCTTTCCCACAAAAGATGATGCCCCGGCTGCCTTATTCTGCAAGTTTTGGTAGCAGGAGCCCCGAAGTCCTCCCTGCCAAGGCCAAGGCCCAGGCCCAGCAGACTGCTCCTGGCATGTCAGTAGTGGGGTGATACTTCCCCAGGGCAGGGACATGGAGGGACCCCCTGGGCAGAGACTGTGGCAGTCTGGTGATATCACCCCCTTTCTGGAGGCAACTGACCCCTGGGACATAGAAATGACTTAAGTGGAGAGAGTGACAAGCGTCACTTATTCCTGGTTGCGGCAATCTGCACTTCTGTACAACTGCCAGGTCAGAGGTGGGGCAGGAAGCCAGGAGAAGAGTCAGGGCCCAGTGGTAGAGAGGAACACTCCGCACCCATGGGTGGCAGGTGGGGCGTGAGAGCTTGTTTACCCACAGTGGGGCTGCGGCAGCAGGGGCTGATCAGTTACAGGGGGAGGAATCCCAGAGAGGGGTCGGCCAGGTGGGCAATCAGGAGGCCTGAAATGTGCCAACTCTCAGACAGTCCCTGACGGGCAGATGAGAAAGTGGGCAAGGCACCCTCCTTTCCCAGGGCAGGGCACTTGGCCAGTGAACATCAGAAACAGGGTTCAAATCCCAGTGCCTCTTGGTCAGACAGAAAAGCAAGTAGAATATGAACAGGGATGGATAGGGATGTAGGGACAGTGTGTGTGTGTGTGTTGGGGGCCAGTAATGCAGTGAGTACCAGGTCTCACAGACAGATCCCGGTTCTAGTCGAGTCTATTGTATTGGGTTGACCACAAAGTTCATTAGGGTTTTTCCATAAGATGGTATGGAAAAACCCAAATGAACTGTTCTGCCAGTCCAAGAGTTCATGATCCAAGGATCCTAGGAGTTCTGCCACACGGGGCCCACAGGACCCAGAATCAATGCCCCCATGAACATTGTGAGCTTCCCTGGGATGGGGCTGGGTGCTCGTTCCAATGCCTCTGCCCTCTGGGGGTGCCCCCAGAGCTGCCCACTAGCTGGAACTGACAGTGGCTGGACGGAAGCCCGGGAGGCACACACACAGGTTCAGAGGGACCATGGAAGGTGTCTTCAGAGTTCCCTGTGGGTCCCACCTCACTCCTATTAAACCTCAAACCTGGTTGCTGTCCCTCTCAGCTGCTATAGGCAGAAGTGGAAACCTACAGTCCCAAGGACCCTGGAAAGACCTTCACGTATCTTCCTCTGGCCTCGTAAATGTGAGTGCAGCCTCTGCTACCCCTACCCAGAGGGCCTCCCCATCCCAGAGTGTCCCCGTGCCCACTCTGTGGCCTTCAGCTCACAGCCGCGGGGACCTCAAGTGGAAAGCGTCTTTTTCCCCTGCTTGGGTGCCTTTCAGAGCATTCTTATATATTTATTTATTTAAACTTTTTATTGGAGGGTAATTGCTTTACAATGTTCTCTTAGTTAATGTTGTGCAACAAGGTGAGTCAGCTCTCTTATTGTTCAGTCGCTAAGTCGTGTATGACTCTTAGTGACCCCAAGGACTGCAGCACGCCAGGCTCCTCTGTTCTTCATTGTTTCCTGGAGTTTGCTCAAATTTATGTTCATTAAGTCTGTGATGCCATCCAGTCATCTCTGCCACCTGCCTCTCCTTTTGCGTCAACCTTTCCCAGCATCAGGATCTTTTCCAATAAGTTGGATCAGGTGGTCAAAATATTAGAACTTTAGCATCAGTCCTTTCAATGAATATTCAGGGTTGATTTCATTTAGAACTGACTGGTTTGATCTCCTTTCTGTCCAAGGGACTCTCAAGAGTCTTCTCTAGCACCACAATTGAAAAGCATCAATTCTTCAACACTCAGCCTTCTTTACGGTCCAACTCTCACATCCATACATGACTACTGGGAAAACCATTTGTTGGCAAAGTGAGGTCTCTGCTTTTGAATACCCTGTCTAGGTTTGTCATAGCTTTCCTTCCAAGGAGCAAGTATGTTTTGATTTCATGGCTGCAGTCACTGTCTGCAGTGATTTTGGAGCTCAAGAAAATAAAATCTGTCACTGCTTCCACTTTTCCTGTTTTTATTTTCCATGAAGTGATGGGGCCAGATGTCATGACCTTAGTTTTTTGAATGCTGAGTTTTAGGCTGTCTTTCTCACTCTCGTCTTTCACTCTTATCAAGAGGATCTTTAGCTCCTCTTTGCTTTCTGTCGTTAGAGTGGTATCATCTGCTTATCTGAGGTTATTGATATTTCTTCTAGCAGTCTTGATTCCAGCTTGTGAGTCATCCAGCCTGGCATTGTGCATAAAGTGCTCTGCATGGAAGTTAAATAACCAGGGGGACAATATTCAGCTTTGTCATACCCCTTTCCCAGTTTTGGACCAGTCCATTGTTCATGTCTGGTTCTAAGTGTTGCTTCTTGACCTGCATACAGGTTTCTCAGGAGACAGGTCAGGTAGTCTGGAATCCCAGGTGGCTCAGATGGTAAAGTGTCTACCTGCAATCCAGGAGACCCGGGTTTGATCCCCAGGTTGGGAAGGTCCCCTGGAGAAGGGAATGGCAATCCACTCCAGTACTCTTCCCTAGAAAATTCCATGGATGGAGGACTCCAGTGGGCTACAGTCTGTGGGGTTGCAAAGCCATCTCTTTAGGAATTTTCCAGCTTGTTGTGATCCACACAGTCAAAGGCTTTAGCATAGTCAGTGAAGCAGAAGTAGTTGTTTTTCTGGAATTCCCTCACTTTCTCCATGATCCAGCATATGTTGGCAATTTGATCTCTATTTCCTCTGCCTTTTCTAAATCTAGCTTGAACATATGGAAGTTCATGGTTTATGTACAATTGAAGTCTGGCTTGGAGAACTTTGAGCATAATCTTGCTAGCATGTGAGATGAGCATAATTACTGCACAGTAGTTTGAACATTCTTTGACATTGCCCTTCTTTGGGATTAGAATGAAAACTGACCTTTTCCAGTCCTGTGACCACTGCTGAGTTTTCCAAATTTGCTGGCATACTGAATTCAGCACTTTAACAGCCTCATCTTTTAAGATTTGAAATAGCTCAACTGGAATTCCATCACTTCCACTAACATTGTTCGTTGTGATACTTCCTAAGGCCCACTTGACTTCACACTCCAGGATGTCCAGCTCTAGGTGAGTGACCACACCATCACGGTTATCCAAGTAATTTAGTAATTCTGGGCTCCAAAGTCCCTGCAGATGGTGATTGCAGCCATGAAATTAAAAGATGTTTACTCCTTGGAAGGAAAGTTATGACCAAACTAGACAGCATGTTAAAAGGCAGAGACATTACTTTTGCCAACAAAGGTCCGTCTAGTCAAGGCTATGGTTTTTCCAGTAGTCATGTATGGATGGGAGAGTTGGAGTATAAAGAAAGCTGAGCACTGAAGAATTGATGCTTTTGAACTGTGGTGTTGGAGAAGACTCTTGAGAGTCCCTTGGACTGCAAGGACATCCAGCCAGTCCATCCTAAAGAAGATCAGTCCTGGGTGTTCATTGGAAGGACTGATGTTGAAGTTGAAACTCCAATACTTTGGCCACCTGATGTGAAGAGCTGACTCATTGGAAAAGACCCTGATGCTGGGAAAGATTGAGGGCAGGAGGAGAAGGGGAGGACAGAGGATGAGATGGTTGGATGGCATCACCGACTGCATGGACATGGGTTTGGGTGGACTCCAGGAGTTGGTGATGGACAGGGAGGCCTGGTGTGCTGTGGTTCATGGGGTCGCAAAGGGTCAGACATGACTGAGCAACTGAACTGAGCTGAACTAAAGTATAGTTCTGTGTATTCTTGCCACCTCTTCTAAATCTCTTCTACTTCTGTTAGGTCCCTGCTCTTTATGTCCTTTATTGTTAAATTCCTTGCACAAAATATTTCCTCGATATCACCAGTATTCTTGAAGAGATCTCTAGTCTGTCTTATTCTATTGTTTTCCTCTATTTCTTTGCATTGTTTATTTAAGAAGGCCTTTTTATTTCTCCTTGCTATTCTCTGAAATTCTGCTTTCAGTTGGGTATATCTTTCTGTTTCTCTCTTGCTTTTCACTTCTCTTCTTTATCAGTGATTTGTAAGCCCTCCTCAGACAGCCGCTTTGCCTTCTTGCTTTTCTTTGCGATGGTTTTGATCACTGACTCCAGTACGATGATACAAACCTCCGCCTATAGTTCTTCAGGCTGTCTATTTGTCACCCCCACTGTATCTATTCGTCACCTCCACTGTATACTCATAAGGGATTTGACTTTGATTTTGAATCAGCTCTATGTATGCATATATCCCCTCCTTTCTGAACCTCCCTTCCCCTCACCTCCCGTCCCACCCTCTATGTGCTCACACAGCCCCCAGCTGAGCTCCCTGAACTAGACAGCAGCTTTCCACTAGTTATCTGTCTTACAGATGATGGTGTATATGTGTCAATTCATCCGGAACTTGGCTCATACTTAATACCTTCCTTTTGCTCTTCACCAGCTTCAAATGTATCAAGATGTCCTGAGGGCAAAAGAACTGATTTAACTCTCTGATTAGAAGGAACGCTCTCTGCCTAAGCCTTGCTCATTTTGAAATGCTGACATTCATGGGGAAAATCACTCAAGTTCTCTCTTCACTTCCTGTGCTTAATTAAGTGGCTCTGCAGGTGACTCAAGCCTTTTATTTTGCGGAATGACATCAGACTTATTTTCCATTTTAATAGCCTGGTTACTTCATTGATTTTTTAAAAATCCAATTTCACTTTCTGGTGCAATTTTTTTCTTCTCTGTTTCTTTTACCCCCTCCACTCCCTCAGTGGCTAAACTCCAACTGTCATAAGTACCTCAAAAATCAGAATTTGAAGAAGCAATTAGGGTTGTAATTTTTTTTTTTTTTTTTTTTTGCTGATTACCCACACAATTTCACCGAGTGATGGAGTTATTAATATAATTAACAATCTGATGCTATCTCTGACCAGTCCCCAAGTCCTGGGGGTGGCATGTGGGTCCCTACAAGAAGCTACACCTGCTTGGAGAGCCCTTCTTGCACACAGAACCCTCTCCCTCTCATCAGTTGCCCCCATCCATTTTCACAGGGTGTCCCAAACTCATACACCTGTGTCCAGCTTCTTCAGATTTTATCAGGCAGTCATGTGTCATTTGTTCATCTGGAAATGAATTGTCATGGCTGTTAGGCAGATTCTATAGTTTTTTAGGGAGACCCAAGAATTAGTCATCTTACTATAACATTGTTTGGACTCAGAAAAAGCAGAGATTTCACATGGCATGTGGCATTCATTGTCTGTGTATCTTCAGTTTGGGTTTTTATTTGTTGATCCTCGGAAGAACTGCGAGGTTTCATTTTCTGCCCTTGCTGAGGGGTTTTCCTCCATTGACTCTTCGTGTCCTGCTTCAATTTCCCAAAACAAGCCATCCTGATGAGAGCAGAGAGGGCCCTCATTCCAGGCCCCACCAGGCTCCTCTGTTCATGGGATTCTCCAGGCAGGAATACTGGCGTATGCAGTCATGTGCTCCTCCAGGGGATCTTCCTGATCCAGGGGTCAGAAACCTCATCTCTCACATCTCCTGCACTGGCAGGCAGGTTCTTTACCACAAACACCACCAGGGAAGCCCCATGAATAGTAACGTGTGTCTGTTAATCCCAAATTCCCAATTTATCCCTCTCCCCCTTTCCCTTTTGGTAACCACGAGTTTGTTTTCTAAGTCTGTGAGTCTGTTTGGTAAATAAATTCATTTGTATCATTTTTTAGACTCCACGTGTAAGTGATATATGTGGATTTTTATCTTTCTCCGAGTAGGATGATCTGTGGTCCATCCATGTTGCTGCAGATGGCATTATTTCATTCTTTTTATGTCTGAGTAATATTCCATTGTATATATGTACCACATCTTTATCCATTAGTCCGTTGATGGACATTTAGATTGCTTTTGTGTTTTAACTATTGTAAATAGCGGTGCAATGAACATCGGGGTGAAAGTTTTTTTTTCAACCTTTGGTATGGATCCTCAAGTGTTCATTTTATTAACATGATGATTCTTTAAATTGCCAGATCCATTTTTTAACACACAATACTCTTTATGGCATATCTGCATGATGTGTTTCACAATAAAAAACCATTTATAAGGAGCATTCTTGCCATGACTGCCTCCTCGCCATCTCTCCAAGGCCGGGCAGGCCTGCGGGTCTGAGGAGGACACCCCTCTGCCACTGTCGCCACTCTCCCTGCCTTCCACGCTGACCCAGCCACATCAAGTCCTGGCCTCGGTCACACACCAACTTTCCGGATACCCACTGTCTTCTCCCCTTCCCAAGTGTCGCATACGGTACTGTTGGTGCTGCTCAGTCACTGAGTCACTCTGCGACCCCATGGACGGTAGCACACTAGGCTCCTGTCATCCACTTTCTCCCAGAGCTTGCTCAAACTCATGTCCCTTGAGTTGGTGATGCCATCCAACCATCTCATCCTCTGCTGCCCCCTTCTCTTTTTGCCTTCAGTCTTTCCCAACATCAGGATCTTGATTTGGAAACTATAAACAAGAATGTATTGCAGAGAACTCTGCTTCCAAAACTAGAATCTCCCTTCATCCCAAGTTTCTGCCCAGTCTGATGAGTCTGTTTGGGAAGGCATGGTGACTTTCCAGAACATGCATGGGGCCAAGTGACCACCCAGAAAGTGCCCGAGGTAGGGAGTCAGGCAGCCTGAGCTGGCCCCTCAGCTCTGCCCCTAGCTGTTGGCACACCTGATCCTTCCTCCACTCTCCCTGGGCGTCTCTTCCAGGACTGAACGACACCTTTGCTCTCTTGCACTTGACCTTCCAGGTCCACCTCCATTCAATGTGCCATCCCCAGCTTACTCACTCCACCCTGCTCCCTGTTCAGGGCTCCCCGGCCTCACCTTTGCCCTGACTGTGAACTTGGTGAACATACCTTGACAGTTGTGGAGTCTTTCTGCAAAATGATCAACGCCGAAGAAAGTCTAGGTAAATGAATATCTAAACTACCACGTCCAAGTTTACACAGTTGATCACTGGGCTGGACTCAAGAGCCTTTCATGGCTTTTTGGACCCTGAAGCTGGGTCGTTGATCCCACTGACCAGACATACGCTTTCCCTTTGAAGTGTCTACAAAGTGGACGTATTGAACCAAAGCTAACTTGTGGATGTGTGGGAGGGGGCATTTGCGTATTAGTTGGTTGCAGCCGATGCTTAGTTAGGCAAACATTTTTTTTTTTTTTAACTTTAGCATTCAGTAAGAGTTTATTAAGTGAATTTTTGTTCTCTTTAGTTTCTGTTCCACAGTTCCAAATAAATGGTGACATGATGACAAGTGACAAAAGTAATGAAGTTACGAGAAAGTGGCCCATAGAAAATTGTGATCTAATTGAGACCACATTAAAAAGTTAACATTACAAGTTCTCAGGACCTCCTAACTGAAATAACTGTCCTGTGGGTCTGCAGACCCTTAATGAGGATCGCAGCTCAGCTAGCAAGGGCAGGGGCCATCGGCTTGGACTTGCTCTCCCATCCATGGCATAGAGCCTGGTGTGGATGCCTTAGATGAGCCTGTGTGTACACCCTACCCCTGCCAGTACCCGTGTGCTCTTGGGCGTGTTGAGTAGCCTTCATTTCATCCAGCATTGTATGGGGGCCCCAATCTCCACTTCACAAGGTTCAAGGGGCTTACTCGAGATCACCGAGGTCACCCACCAGCCCAGGATGTGGCACTTCACTGGCCCTCAGGCTGAGTCAGCTTCTTCCTGCCTCCCTCTGTCTTTCCTCTACGCTCCAGCACTCACCTGTGTAAAGGAAACTGTGTGCATGCGTGCGTGCTCAGTTGCTCAGTCGTATCTGACTCCTTTTGATCCCATAGAGAGTCGCCCACCAGGCTCCTCTGTGCATGGGATTTTTCCAGGCAAGAATACTAGAGGAAGTTGCCATTTCCTCCTGCAGGGGATCTTTCCAATCCAGGGGTCGAACCCACGTCTCCTGCACTGCAGGGGGATTCTTTACCACTGTACAACCTGGAAAGCCAGAGGAACATGAGGCTACCAGGACATCCAGGCTTGGCCGGTGTCTCTGATGATCCCAGGAACTGGGTAGTCCCAGGCTCAGAACCCATTCTGTTCTCTCACTTTGTGGCCTTGATCAGGGGACTACCCCGTCCTCAGAAGCCTGACCCCAGGCAAGCACTTTACCCAGCAGCCTGGCCTCATGCAAAGAGTCCCAATTGAGGTCTGAAACCACAGCACTTGAGAGCCAGGAGCCACCGAGCCTGAACCTAAATTTTGTGGAGGCAGAAATAGACCTCCACTAGCTTTGTTCATAATGATGATGTGCTGGATGAAGCACAAGCTGGTATCAAGATAGCAAGGAGAAATTTCAATAACCTCACATATTGCAGATGACACCACCCTTATGGCAGAAAGTGATGAAGGTGAAAGAGAAGAGGGAAAACGAAGATCATGGCATCTGGTCCCATCACTTCATGGCAAATAGATAGGGAAACAATGGAAACCGTGACAGACTTGGACTCCAAAATCACTGTGGACAGTGACTGCAGCCATGAAGTCACTTGCTTCTTAGAAAAAAAGCAATGACAAACCTAGACAAAGTATTACAAAGCAGAGATTTACTTTGCCTACAAAGGTCGGTGTAGTCAAAGCTATGGCTTTTCCAGTAGCCATTTATGGATATAAAAGCTGGACAAGAAAAAAGGCTGAGCACCAGAATTGATGCCTTCAAACTATGTTGCTGGAGAAGACTCTTGAGAGTTCCTTGGACTCCAAGGAGATCAAACCAGTCAATTCCAAACGAAATCAACCCTGACTATTCATTGAAAGGACTGATGCTGAAGCTGAAGCTCCAATACTTTGGCCACCTGATGCGAAGAGCTGACTCATTGGAAAAGACCCTGATGCTGGGAAAGATTGAGGGCAGGAGGAGAAGGGGACGACAGAGGATGAGATGGTTGGATGGCACCACTGACTCAGTGGGTGTGAGTTTGAGTAAGCTCTGAGAGATGGTGATGAACAGGGAGGCCTGGCGTGCTGCAGTCCACGAGGTCACAAAGAGTCGGACACGACCAAGCGACTGAACAGCAGAAGAGACAGGCCCGGGAGGACAGCACAGGGGTGCCCCGTTTGTCGGCGTCACAGCCCGCCTCATGTGGCCTTTTTCTCACACTGCCCTCTGCTCACCTAGGCATCCTTCCTGCTGGTTTTTGGTCATTTCCCTTGGATAGTTATTTCCCAATGAAAGCAATGGACGGCTTCATGGGGATCCCCTGAGAGAAGCCAGGTAAATTTTAGAACTAGACTTAAAAAATAAAATGGTGCACTGTGAAGAGCCGACTGTGGACAGAGCCTGTGGTGGCCAAGTGGCAGTTAGTCGCTCAGTCGTGTCTGACTCTGTGACCCCGTGGACTGTAGCCCACCAGGCTCCTCTGTCCAAGGGATTCTCCAGGCAAGAATACTGGAGTGGGTAGTCATTCCCTTCTCCAGGGGCTCTTCCTGACCCAGGGATCAAACCAGGGTCTTCTGCATTGCAGGCAGATTCTTCACCATCTGAGCCACCAGGGAAGCCCGTTGGTGATAAGAGATGCCAGCAAAATGATGACAGGGGTCTGTTCTGCTGACCGCCAGGCTCGCTGACCGCCTGGGCCGTGCACAGATGAAATGTGGGCCTCTGTGCCCTCAGGTTTCCTTCCTACTGAGAAAGTCGCACAGATTCCATTATTTGGTCACAGTTTTGTACACAGCCTAGGAGTAGCCTTCAAGTTGACAGCCAGGATTGGTGTGGGAATAACATCCCCAACTGAGAGTTCAGCTCAGGGTGGGCAGCAGGGCTGTAGCTGATATGTCCTCAGCGGAGATGGGTGGATGCCCTGAAGGTTCTGTTCTCAGACTGGCCATCAGCTCCTGCTCTTTTTCTACCTTAGCCTTTGGAATCTTGGACATGCTTCCTGGACTCTGGAACTTGTCCCCATCATGAGCTCCCCAACCAGAGAAGCCCCCTGGCCAGGCAGGTCACCATCTGGGGCTCTGCCATCGCCTGAGAAGTTGGAGGCCAAGAGCATCAGGTGAGCTTAGACTCATCCTGGACGCTGCCTGAGTCCAGGCTGCACGCATTTCTGGTACTTGGCACCTGCCACGGTGCCTGGCGCACAGTAGGGCTGTTTCTCTTTGCGTAGTGGAGGGAGGGGCCTGTCAGAGCTGGGAGGCACAGGGGCTTTGCTTGGATTTCATGAGGCTGAGAAAGCGACGGCGAGTCACTAATATCACACAGCTGGTTGGGGACCATGCTCGAAGCGTTTCAGGATGCATCTGGCACGCAGCCAGCACGTTTTTATCGAGCTGTACAAAGTGCCAGGCCCTGTGTTTGAGTGAAAGGTCCAGTCCAGAATAAAACTGTCTGGAGAAAGAGAAATACTGTCTGGAGAAGGAGAAATACCATCTGACATCCCTTATATGAGGGATCTGAAAAGAAATGATACAAATGGACCTATGAAACAGAAGCAGAGGCACAGACCTGGGAGTGAACGTGTAGCTGCCAATGCGAAGAGTGAGGGGAAGGGACAGTCAGGGAGTTCGGGGTGGGCATGTGCACACTGCTGTGTTTAAAATAGAAAATCAGCAGGACCTACTGCAGGGCACAGGGCGCTCTGCTCAATGTTCTGTGGCAGCCTGGGTGGGAGGGGAGTTTTGGGGAGAAGGGACACATGTGTGTCTATGCTTGAGTCCCTTTGCTGTCCACCTGAAACTGTCACAACATTGTTAACTGGCTTTTATCCCAAAACAAAATAAAAGGTTTTTTTTTTTTTTAAAGAAAAGAATAAAGCTGTCTGTTTTTTGCCTTTACAGGGCACAAAGTCTATTATGACAACAAAGGTTAAACAAATAAATAGAAATAAATTGTGTACAGTAAGTGCTAACACAGTGGGTCCCCAGGTCTGGAGAGAGTTCTCTCAGGAAGTGAGATTTAAGAGGGAGTAGTGTTGGCCATGTGAGGAAGTGAGAGGGGGGTCTCTGGTGACAGAACAGCTTGTGCAAAGGCCCTGAGGAAGCCTGCCTGCATTCTGGCAACTGGGGAAAAAAGAACAGCGGGAAGAGGCAAGGCAGAGAAGTTATGGGTCATGTCACCAAGGGCCTCAGGATGGGTAGGAGTTTGGGTTTTCTGTGACATGTATCAGGACACCCCAAAAAGCCCAGATGGGGTAACATGGTCCAACTTGCATTTTATAAAGGGCAACCCAGCTATTGTGCTGATTTGAGGGAAAGACAGGGAAGCTGATGGCTCCATAGGAGATGTTTGCACAAGCTGGTGACGGACGGTCCCTGTCACTCACCAGATGTGTGATCGTGACAAGCAACAGGGTTTTTCAGCTTCCGTTTCGTCCATGTGACAGGGACGGTCATGGCTCACAGGACTGCCCTGGGGGGCTGCACAGTACCAGTGCGTGCGTGCTAGGTCACTTCAGTAGTGTCTAACTCTTTACAACCCTACAGAGTGGAGCCTGCCAGCCTCCTCTGTCCACAGGATTCTCCAGGCAAGAATACCAGAGTGGGTTGCCATTTCCTTTTCCAGAGGACCTTCCTGACGAAGGGATCCAATCCATGTCTCTTGCGTCTCCTGCATTGGCAGGTGGGTTCTTTACCGCTAGCGCCACCTGGGAAGCCCAGGGACACTGCCATTCTTTCCCACAAGACCCTTCCTCTGGCTTTTTTTTTTTTAATAATTAATTAACATGGTTGCTCTGAATCTTAGTTGTGGTTTGTGGGATCTAGTTCCCTGACCAGAGATCGAACCTGGAACCCCTGCATTGGCAGTGCAGAGTCTTAGCCACTGGACCACCAGGGAAGTCCCTCCCCCTAGCTTTCAGTAGGAATTATTCAGGACCCAGGAAACTCAGACTTTAGACACTGGCTTCCCTCTTTGTTTTCAGATGGAGAGAAGCTCTTTATCTTAATGTGGTTTGTGCTTTTTGTGTCTTGCTGGCTCAGATGGTAAAGGATCTGCCTGCAGTACAGGAGACCTGGGTTCATGCCAGGTTGGGAAGATCCCCTGGAGGAGGCATGGAAACCCACTCCAGTATTCTTGCCTGGAGAATCCCATGGACAGAGGAGCCTGGCGGGCTACAGTCCATGAGGTCACAAAGAGTTGGACACGGCTGAAGCAACTTAGCACAGCATGAGTCCTTCTTCCCTACCAAAATGTCATGAATATATTTCTCTTATGGTTGGAAAGTTTCATTTCTATATTCAGTTTTAGTCCGTCTGGAATTTGGGTCTGACTGTGAAAGCCAGCTTCCCACTGCTTGGCTGTGTGACACTGAACATCTCAGGATCCCCGTGGCCCCACCTGACAGGGAAGAGCTTAGGTTAGGTCAAGTCCGAGCCTTCTTCCTAACGTGCAGTTGTGAGAACTCAGTCCTCCTCTCTGCAGCCTGAAACCACAGTGATGTTCCAGCCGGTGTGAAGCTAAAATCAATCCATAGATTTCCAATAGCCCTACAAAGATGCAGTCATGTTCACACAGGGTCAGCCACCCTCCAGTCTCTCTGCCTTTTCTCCTCCACAAATGAAAGAAAGCACAGTGAGGTAGGTTTCTTAATGACCACTTCCTGGCTTTTAATCATTCTTCTCTGACATTTCAGTTTTAACCATACTGCATGTACCAAGCCAAGAATGCAGGAGAAGCCTCCGTAACTAGAATTGTTATGAAAACCAGATATCTGACTTAACTGGCATTTCTGGAGGCTCCAGTTTGCAGGACTTGTAAGTATAATCATTAAAATCTTTCAAAATTGCACTGAAGGGGACTCTGAGAGGTACCATCTCTGTGCAGGTTAGTGATCACCTCAATGGAACTATGTCTCTGGAATCAAGTGTCTGATGATAAAAAAAAACATATACACAAGTAAAAACGCACTTTCCAGTTTTCACCCTGATTGCTGTCACAGAATGGAAGGTGGAAGACTCTGTGGCAGGCCAGTTTGCTAGGGGTGACCCAGCCCAACAGGTCTCGGGGTGGGGGAAGGTCCATGAAGACCCCACATTGGAGGAAGGGCCAGATGGAAAGAAGCCAGTGTTCACAGGGGCTGTGGGGGTGGTGTGAGTAAAGAAAGGCACCCCAAGTTCATTTAAGGGAAAAGGTATGCCCATGATCACACTACAGGGTCTGAGAAGGATGGTGTCTTGAGGGACTCAAGGGGTGGGAAGGAGAGTGGGAGGGTATCTGGAAAGAAAATCTCCAATCCACTGGGACCCAGATCCTGCCCAGGCACAGACCGGGTGGTCTCCCTGCTCTTAGTGGGAAATTCATCTGGAGAGGGAATTTGTCTGACAGTGGACTGGGCCATGGAGGGCCCAGATGTTTGATCAAACATTGTTCTTAGTCTGGTGTTTCCGAGAGGGCTTTTCTGAATGAGTTCAGAGTTTAAGATTAATAGACTGAGTGAAGCAGGTTGCTCTTCCTAAAGTAGGTGGGCCTCGTCTCATCAGCTGAAGGTCTGAGTAGCCCACAAAGGCTGACCCTCTCACAAGGAGGGCACTGCTCCTGCCCTGAGCCGCTCTGAGGGCACTGCTCAGAGGCACTGCTGCCTCTGAGCTGGGACTTGGATCTTTTCCCGCCTTTAGACTCGAGATGAAGCGCGGCTCCTCCTGGGTCTTGCCCATGCTGGCTTTCACAGTGGAACTCACAGCACTGAAGCGCTGGTTCTCAGGATTTGGGACTTAGACCAGGACTACATCTGCGGTCCCCTTGTCTCTAACTTACTGAATGCAGTTACTGGGACCTGTCAACTTCTGTAGTCATGTGAGCTGAGTCCTTACAATAGATCACCCTGTGTGTGTCTTGTGGGTTCTGTTTTTCTGGAGAACCAGACAAAAGAAAGATCCCGTGGAGCGTGTGCTGCTTAAGACCCAAGTCTGTGACGGGGAGGCAGTTCTCCGACCAGAGGACATCTGGGCTGAGCCAGCGCCCCGGGAGGTCCGTGTGGCCATTCCACTCCAGCAGCCACAGGTGAGTCCTGCTCCGTGCTCCGGGAGCATGCTGCCTGGGTGTCCATGGAGCCATTTGTGTGCGAGTGTCCAATCTCCGTGCTCCGCAAGGTCAGTTCTTCGGCTCTGGGGCAGTCCTGAGGCCTTGGTATGGCAAGGCTTAGTCCAAGGCTGAACAACGCTCAAGTGTGGCTTTTCAGTTAATGGGGTCTGAGGTGGCTGTCAACACACAGGGCCAGAGGACCCCAAGTCCTGTGACCTGTGGTGACAGGAAGGGCCTGCACCCCAGATACTTCTCTCCCCCAGGGCAGGCAGGAAGGCTGTTCTTGCTTTAAGCTAAAGCTTCGAGGTGTCCCCTGTCCCCCAGGCACATGCAGGGTCGGGAGAGGCTGCTCAACCAGAGAGTGTGTGACACCAGAGCAGCCTTCCTCCAGGCCCAGCATCGGGACTTGCTGTTGTAGAAACCGAAGGGGCCCCTCCAGGGCTGTGATTCTCTCTCTCTCTCTTTTTTTTTTTAGTTTTCTGAATGTTGAGTTGTTTTTTTTTTTTTTTTTTTTGTTTCTAATTACTTCACAACATTTCTGTGGGTTTTGTCATACATTTACATGAATCAGGCCTTGGGTTACTTGTATTCCCCCTTCCCATTCCCCCTCCCACCTCCCTCTGCACCCGATTCCTCTGGGTCTTCCCAGTGCACCAGGCCCGAGCACTTGTCTCATGCATTCCACCTGGGCTGGTGATCTGTTTCACTATAGATCATATACATGCTCTTCTCTCGAAACATCCCACCCTCGCCTTCTCCCACAGAGTCCAAAAGTCTGTTCTGTACATCTGTGTCTCTTTTTCTGTTTTGCATATAGGGTTATTATTACCATCTTTTTAAATTCCATATATATGTGTTAGTATGCTGTAATGGTCTTTATCTTTCTGGCTTACTTCACTCTGTATAATGGGCTCCAGTTTCATCCATCTCATTAGAACTGATTCAAATGAATTCTTTTTAACGGCTGAGTAATATTCCATGGTGTATATGTACCACTTTCACCTAAGACTGACTTGCATAGGAATGACTCCAGCCAAACCCCAGGCAGCCTCTGCCAGCCCTGGGCGTGCCCCGGAGGGCTGCCGCTCGCCTTGCACTACCCCTGGATCACTCCTTTACTTCCAGAGATCTTTGTTCAGAGCCGGGTGGGAGGAGGTGTCAGCAGGAAACAAGAGGACGTCACCTCTTGCCCTGCCTGTCCCGCCACAGGCAGTGGCAGTGGGCCGTGCCAGGCCCCAGCGAGCCCCCTGGGCCTGACACACGTCCCCACCAGCCCTTGCCCCGGTCCTGTTCCTCTTTCTCCCATCAGTGTGTGTCCACCCTCGGTGAATAACTTGGTGACATCGGCCGTGGAGTGGATCCCGGTGGCAGGGGTCACGCCCTCCCATCTGTGTTCTGATGGTCCTGCGTGTCCTTGGACACCAGGGCTGCACAGACATAGGGCTCTGAGGCCTGAGGACCTTTCAGGGATCTCTGACCTCCTCTCTTGACACAGGTGAAAAGTTCCAGAAGAACCCAGCAGTGAGGGGATCAGAGCCACTCTGTGTCCGCATGTATCCTCTCCAGGGAACCCTCATGGAGCTGCCTCTCAGTAACAGGCACCTCTCATGGCCCCCTCACCTCCCAGCACTGCTGTGAGTCGCATGTTCATGCACGTGCTCACACTGTCCATGTGGGGCTGAACAGTGTCCCCCTAAGTCCACGTCCACCCAGAACCGCAGAATGTGACCTAACATATTTAGTAATGGTCTTTGCAGATATGATTAGTTAAGATGTGTGCGTGCTAAGTCGCTTCAGTTGTGTCTGACTCTTTGTGACCCAATGGACTGTCACACACCAGGCTCCTCTGTCCGTGGGATTCTCCAGGCAAGGATACTGGAGTGGGTTGCCATGTCCTCCTCCAGGGGATCTTTCCGACCCTGGGAACAAACCTGCGTGTCTTATGTCTAATCTGCATCGGCATGTGGGTTCTTTACCACTAGCACCACCTGGGAAGATAAGGACTTTCCTAAAGAGGCAGGTGGTGTGTGCGTGATTTTATTTTGAAGGTCATATATATCCAAAATACACTAACAGCTTATACTGCTCAATACCAAAACAAAAAACAAACAAAAAAAAACACCCAATCAAAAAATGGGCAGAAGACCTAAATAGACATTTCTCCAAAGAAGACATACAGATGGCTGACAGGCACATGAAAGGATGCTCAATATTGCTAATTATTCGAGAAATGCAAATCAAAACTACAGTGAGGTACCGCCTCACATCAGTCGGAATGGCCATCATCAAAAAGTCTATAGACAACAAATGCTGGAGAGGGTGAGGAGAAAAGGGACCCCTTCTAACTCAGAGGGAACCCTGGCATGCTGCCTGGCGCACGGCAGGCTCAGCAAATGAGGTGACCGCCCCTGAGCCCTCTTGTGAGGCCTCCTGGAGGCCCCTGTCCTATGGTCCACAGCACTTCCGTCCTTCCTCGCCAGAGCCGTCTGCATCATGGGAAGCTGCAGGCTTGTCCTGGTGGGAAGGCAGAGGCCCTTCCAGGTTGCCTAGGCAACCAGAGGACAGCTTGTGAGCGCCTGGTGATGAATGACAGCTCTCCGTGGTCCCTACTCCTGGGTCGCGGTTCAGACCTGGAGCCAGCATGCTGCGACCATGCTCCCACTGTTGGAGCTTCGGAATAAAGGCATGCTGGGTCACTCTGGGGCTGAGCAGGGCAGAGACACCTGCTGCGCTATGAGACCGTACTAGAGCTCTGCCCTCTGGAAAGGTCAGTAAAGAAGGCAAGGAGGCCTCTTGCTTTCCTGGTGGCTCAGGTGGTAAAGAATCACCTGCAATGCAGGAGACCCCGGTTCGATTCCTGGGTCAGGAAGATCCCCTAGGTCAGGAAGATCCCCTGGAGAAAGGAAAGGTTACCCACTCCAGCATTCTTGGACTTTCCTGGTGGCTCAGTGGTAATGAATCCGCCTGCAGTGCGGGAGACCCAGGTTCTATCCCCGGGTCAGGAAAATCCCCTGAAAGAGGAAATGGCAACGCACTCCAGTATTCTTGCCTGGAGAATCCTATGGACAGAGGACCCCTGGCAGGGTCCATGGGGTCGCAAAGAGTCGTACACGACTGAGCGACTAACACACACAGGCCTCTTGCCTAGACAACCACGGCAAAGATGCTCCTCCAGACTCTGCAAGGAAGGGCTTGTTGAGAGACCTGAGCACCTTGCTCCCAGGGTCACCAGCACGTCCCTGGTGTAGACACACAGGCTCTATCCAGAGCTGCAGACAGGCCTGGCCTCACTGGCATCTACTCTGGACACCTCCCAGGTCCCCAGGTCCAGCATGACCCCACTTCCAAGGACTCTTCCAAATGTAGTCACCATGCCCCAGACACACAGCTTGAGAATCACTCCTTCAAGTAATATTCTCATTAAAATATGGGCTTCATTTGATGGATTCCTGATACTTGTGTGACAAAATATCTGATATTCATTTATGGTGGATTTTTTTCTTATTGTGGTAAAATCTACGTAACATAAAGTTTACTATTTTAACCAGTTTAAGTGTACAGTTTAAGGCCCACTATTTCTTTTAACAGTATACCTTTTTTTTTAAAGTCTTTATTGAATTTGTTACAATGCTGCTTCAGTTTTTTATGTTTTGGTTTTTTGGCCACAAAGCCTGTGGAATGTTATCTCCCCGACCAGGGATTGAACTGGCACCCCCTTCATTGGAAGGCAAAGTCCTAACCACTGGACCACCAGGGAGGCCCCAGACCTATGATTTGTAATGAACCTTAATCTGCGGACATTTAGTAAGGCTCGGATAGGTTGAGGAAGTTCACCTCTGCTCAAGGACTATTAAAGGGCCGGATGGAGTTCGAAACCCAGGCTGCCTGATCTCAAAGCTGTGCTTATCACAATGACAATGAGAACCAGAGAAAGAACAAAAAGAAGAACAATTAATATTTATGGAGCCTTCACTAGGCGCCAGGCATTGTTCTAAGCACTTAAACAGCTTTTGTCTTCATTTGTTTGTTTATCCGGCTGCGTCGGGCCTCGGGTGCAGCACGTGGGGTCTCCCCTGTGTTGTGTGGGCTTGACCTGTGGTGTGGCTTGGTTGCTCCACAGCGTGTGGGATCTTAGTTCCCTGACCAGGGATCAAACCTGTGACCCTGGCTTTGCAAGTCAGAGTCTTAACCCCTGGATCACCAGGGAAGTCTCTGTTCTAAGTACTTTAAATAGTATATGTATTTATAATGTCACAGGTATTTATATCTAAAATCTCATTTATGTATAAATATATATACAATTATATGTATATACACTTACATAATTCATTTATATTTATATATATAATTTCATATATACACATGAGTATGTATATAGATACATCTGTGTATACACATAAAACCTAATTTAATCCTTAGGTCAACTCTGTGAGGTAGGCCTCATTTTTATCCTATTTTATAGATGAGGAAACTGGCCTAGTGAGTTGAGCTGCCCAAGATCACGTGGAGGGTTAGGAGCTGGGAGTCTAGCCCAGACTGGCTGGGGGCTGTTGCTGTCACCTCGCCCAGACCGCCTTTGTCATGGGCTGAGAAGAGTGCGTTGATGGTCTCTATCTTGAGACCCTGCCATGGCACCCCCTCCAAACAGAGAGACAAAGAGACTGTCCACACTGGGCCATGGATGGGCCTTGCTCCCTCTCAGCTCATGGGGAGCATGGAGAAAACCATGTCTGGCTTGGAGCTGAGCCAGGGCCGAGAGTGAGACGCTCCAGGCACCCGGAGGCCGGGCCATGGGCATCTGTGTGCCGAGTGCTCTGGGAGGACAGCCCGTGGGTGTGAGGCTTGCAGAGGGAACCGCCCTTGAGAACTGACCCCGTGACCCTCAGCTCAGCACCAAGGTGTCTCCCCAGAGATGAAAGTATTTGTCCCTCAGTCGTGTCTGACTCTTTGTGACCCTATGGATGGCAGCCCACCAGGCTCCTCTGTCTATGGGATTCTCCAGGCAAGAATACTAGAGTGGGTAGCCACTTTCTTCTCCAGGGGCTCTTCCTGACCCAGAGGTCCAACCTGGGTGTCCTGCACTGCCAGATTCTTTACTCTCTGAGCCACCAGGGATGGGGCCCTCACATAAATCACAAACCAGCTAAACCTTTGGTGGCCTGGGCTAGGCAGTGGTGGGGAGACACCGCCAACAGTCCCCAGGTCCTTCGAGACAATTCCCCATCCTCCCGCAAGCCCTGGAGTGAAGGGGAAGCGGGGAGCAGGGCCTGGCTGGATGTGGGCACGGTCTCCCCGCAGCAGCAGACTGGCTGGCCTGCAGCAGCCACCACACTGAGCACAGCCGCCGCCACGGCACCTCGCTGTGAGCTGCGGGCCGCCGCTGAGCAGGGCCTCTGGGGCGGGGGTGGGGAGAGGTTCCCGGCTGGGGTCTGGAGAGCCCACTGCTCCGCAGGGCCCGTATCTGTTGCCTTTCAGCTGCAGCGGAACAGGAGGTTTCTGGTTCTGTGTTTATTTTCTGGTTCTGGCTCCTGGCCTGCGTCTCCATTCGCCAGCAGCACTGGAGCTCTGGGCTTCTAGAAACGTGCACTGGGGAGAACTCAGGAAAATAAAACACAGCCAGGAGCCGGGCCCCTGTGCTGGCTGCCTGCTTCTGCTGCAGGAGCAGCTGACAGGGCACCAGCCTGTGTGCCGCCTGCCTCTCTCCCCGGACGCAGGCTGTAACCGTTTAGGGGATTTCCTAGGGCCTTTACAGAAACCTTCTATTTTAATTGGACCTTCTAAGAGTCCCATATGCAGGAGATGTTTTTCTTTGCTCCCTTCAACACATAGCAAGATACAGGAGATGTGAAGTATCTGCCTTTTCTTCTCTGGTACCCAAGTCCTCACTAGCTCTTATCCAGCAAAGCCCTCGGCCTTGAAGCTGCCTCTCCTGGCTACATGGCTGAGAAGCAGGAGATGGGCGTGAAGATAGGTCTGGAAGGGGCCCTTCTCTGCTCTGCCCAGCTCCAGGCCCCACTCGCAGAGCAGAGAGAGGGGGGCCTGAAGACCCTAACCTGGTCAGCCATGTGGGGGCTGGCTGTGCGGCACTGCATGAGGAGGCAGACAGAGCTTAATTCTCCCAGCTTACAGAGGATGAAAGACCCCTGCCCTGACGCTGGACCCCTTTCTGGAAGCATCTCGTACCCACTGGGTGTTTGCAGACTGGTGTGGGTAAGTACAGGGTGAGCAAAGGCCCTGTTTGTTCCAAGCCCAGCTCAGATCTCAATGGGGCTGCACATTATGGGAAACCTTGCTTCATGCCTCTGGGTCCTCACTTCTGGATCTAAAGAACAGGCCGCTCTACTATTTACAATAGCCAGGACACAGAAGCAATCTCAATGTTCATTAACAGAGTAACGAATCAAGATGATGTGGTACATATACACACAATGGAATATTACTCAGCCATAAAAAGAATGAAAACAGTGCCATTTGCGGCAACATGGATGGCCCTAGAGAGTGTCATACTCTGTGAAGTAAGTCACACACAGAAAGACAGATATCATATGATACCTCTTATATGTGGAATCTAAAAAATATGGTACAAATTTTAAAAACATAGAGTCACAAATGTAGAAAATAATCTTATGATTACCAGGGGTGGTGGGATAGATACTGGGAGATTGGGATTGATACATACACATTGCTATGTATAAAATAGATAGCTAATAAGAACCTACTATATAGCACAGGGAACTTGACTCAAAACTCTGTTATATATGGGAAAAGACTCTAAAATAGAGTAGATATGTGCATATGTAAAACTGATTCATTTTGCTGTACGCCTGAAACTAACACAACATTGTAAGTCAATTACACTCCTGTAAGAATATATATTCTTTATATAACAGTTATATAAACTCCAAGAGCTGACTCACTGAAAAGCCCCTGATGCTGGGAAAGATTGAAGGCTGGAGGAGAAGGGGACGACAGAGGATGGGATGGTTGGATGGCATCGCCAACTCAATGGACATGAGTTTGAACAAGCTCCTGGAGTTGGTGATGGACAGGGAGGCCTGGTGTGCTGCAGTCCATGGGCTCACAGTCAGATATGACTGAGCTACTGAACTGAAGTGATATATATGTGTATATATATAAAGGATGGGCTAATCGTGCAAACCCTGGCGGAATGGTTGGGAGATGAGACGAGGCACCTGTGGTGGGACTCTGCACAGACTGGGGGGCCATATATGTGCACAGCTCTTTCAGGAAAGAGTCTACATCAGGTTGTGCTTGTGATGTATGCTCGCCTGCTAGACCGAATTTCAGGTCTGAAACATGGTTGTTGTCCAACCAAGTCAACAGCCCCCAGAATCCAGAGCAGCCCGGCCTTCTGTGATGTCAGCAGAGAAGCAAGCTGGGCTCTAGCTGGGGGTGTGGATGCCCCAGCCAGCAGCAGCCTGAGGTTTCCAGACTGATCCCAAGAGAGGGGCCCAGTACCACCCACCTCCCACCACTGCCACACACAAATGTGTATACCGACACAGATGTGTGCATCACACTCATCCACACACACACAGACAAACCTATCCATACACAGAAACACACTCACACCTGTGTTCATACACAGACATGTGCACACACACCCATTCACATAGACATTCACACATGTTCACATGCAAATACACACATAGGCATGCAAATTCACACACATACAGTGAGATTGAAACTGTTGTTGAGCCTGAGTTGAAACTGTGTCCAACTCTTTGTAACCCTATGAACTGCAGCTCGCCAGGCTCCTCTGTCCATGGGATTCTCCAGGCAAGAATCCTGGAGTGGGTTGCCATGTCCTCCTCCAGGGGATCTTCCCCACCCAGGGATTAAGCCCAAGTCTCCTGCATTGCAGGTGGATTCTTTACCATCTGAGCTATACAGAGACACACTCATTCACACACATATTCACACATGTACACATACATGCACAGATTGACTTTCACACATTCACACACAGAGGCACATAAACAGACATGCAAATGCACACACACACATATACAGAAACTCAAACTGACTCATGTGTACACCTGTACACACAGACACAGTTCACACATAAACATATACCTATACATACACTCAGACATATACATATGCATAGGCACACACAGACACACTCACTCAAGTGCATACGCATACACACATAGACGCTCACAACTGGGTCAGTAGGACCCAGTTGACACACAGCATTGGCCTTACTTTTAAAAACTCAGACCTCTGCCATCACCCCCTCCTGTTCCACTCAGATGCCAAGAGGTGTGACCCAGGGCCGCCTTTGAGCAGCGGAGTCCCCATGCGGGGCACTTCCGGGGAAGACTTGAGGCCGAGCACAGTCACGGGCGCTGTCCAGCTGGACTTCGTGGCCTCAGGCCCTTTGTCCTCCAGCCACACACATCCCTCCGTGTGAGGTGGACCCTGAAGCCGCAGGAAGAACCGTGCAGTGTTGGATCTGCTCACCTAATGGCCAGGCCTAGTGTGGCACTCGTCGTGAGTGGTTGCTTCCTGAGCCCCCAGCTTGGGGGGTCACTGGTCACCCCTGCCTGTTGCAGGCTCCAGAGCGGCTGTCCAGAGGGCCCACTAGCTGCCACGCAAGGCCCCTGAAGCTGGTGCAGTGAGGTCACGGGCGTGACAGATGGGAGACTGGCTAAGAGTTCCTGTAGTCTTAGGAGATGAGCCAAAGGAGAAGCAAGGTGAAAGCCAGGTGTTTGGGGCCAGGAGCCTCTTTCCCATCCCCGTCTCTACAGTTGTGCGATGCTCCTCAACAGGGCAGACACATAGCCTGTCCTTCCCTCCTTGGCCGGGTTCCAGCCCTGCCTCCCGCAGTCTGTCAGCTTGGCAGGGTACGTTTTATCCATGGCTGTTTCACCTTTAACCTGACAAAGCCAGTCCATAAAAGTCATTACCTGCTGAGGGACAGAGAGCTGCAGTACAAATACACGTGTGCTCAGGCGTGTACACACACGCGCACACACATGATCATTGGCATGCTGGAGGCAGTTCATGGCAAGGGAGGAAATGAGATACACTTGTTGGAGAGAACACTCAGCCACAGGCCTACCATTCCCATCATACAGGAGACGAAGCCCAGGGTGGGCTCCCTGTGGTCTCTAGGTGGGGGCTTCCCAGGGCGCTTAGTGGTAAAGAACCCGCCTGCCAATGCAGGAGACATAAGAGACGTGGGGTCAGTCCCTGGCTTGGGAAGCTCTCCTGGAGCAGGAAATGGCAGCTCACTCCAGTGTTCTTGCCTGGGAAATCCCATGGACAGAGGAGCCTGGTGGGCTACAGTCCGTGGGGCTGCAAAGAGTCGGACACAGCTAAAGAGACATCACAAGCACACACGCACAGTCTGTAGATGCATCACAGGGCTCATTTGACTTTGCCCCTAAATCACCCTGGGGGGCCACCGGTGCAAGCTCCCGAGCTTTCTTGCAGATTCTACAGATCACCAGAGAAAATAAAACCACCTTTCTTTGACTCAAGACCACAATGTGGAAAAAGTCTTTCCCAGTTGGAAAGGGGGAGGGGGTAGGCAGGGGCAGGAACCAAGCAAATTTCTTCAAGAGGAAAGGAAAAAAAAAAAAGAAAAAACAGAACCCTCATAACTCCCCAAACTGACAAATTTGACTTGTCAGATGCAGGTTCAGCTTATGGACAGCCCACTCACAGCTGATAATCGCCATGGCAACTGCTGTGTCACGTGACAACACAGCCCTGCTGGCAGATTCCTCCGAGTCAGCCTGATTAACAAGCGCGGAATAGAGACCTTGGTTTAAATCACCGGCAGATGTTCTTGAAGAAGAATGAAGATATTCTAGCATCTTCTCTCCCCATTCGTGTGCCTAGATCAGGGTGGGGTGGGGTCGGGGGGCAGAGCTGCAGCCTGGTACCCCCTCATCCTTTGTCCTGATCATCTCCCAAATACCAAGCAGCACTCTACGAGCAGCTCTTTGCAGCACCCTGTCCGGAGGAACACTCTTTAATTCTTCTCTTGAGGCTTTTAAAATATCAGAAATTGTGAGAAAGAGAGTCAGGAATATGCCTCTGAAGGATCCCAATAGCTCTTTTGATTTAAGATGATAAAATTCTTCTTCTTTAATTTCCCACTGCTTCTCCCTGAAAAATACAGGTATGATGTATTGAAAGCTCTCTGTCTGTGATGACATTTTGTTCTCATATAAGAAAATGCCGTCTCCTTCCCAAGAGGTATTTCTTTCATGTAGGTCTGGTGACTTGATGAAAGTGGAAAGAGGTTGATTTTCATAGGCTCGAGGAGTGAGATGCCTTTTGGCTGCTCAGAACCTCTGTGACTTGCTCCAGTGCGGAGGTGACCGGGCTGCTGGTAGCCCAGCCTGTCAATGGCTGCCCCTTCCACTGCCAGCCTCGCCATGTGGGAATCTGTGCCCAGGCCACTCAGGCAGCTTCATTTGTCCCAGACTCCAGCACTTTGCTCTGTCTGCCCTGGGACAATTGTCCCATTGTCTCCAGGTTAATAAAGTTTCTGGTCACAGCACAATGATTTCAAACATCTCTTGGGCCCCTTCACCATTCATCTGGGACAGACTGGTCCATCAATTCTGTCCAAACTGCCTCCTCTGAGTGGGTTCTGTAGTCACTGTGAGCCTGGGGGTGGGTGGGGCGGGGGGGGCCCAGCTGGAGCCATGGAAATGAACAAAAACCTCCTAAATGAGAACAGGAAAAGGCTATTTGCGTGGTTGCCTGCTCAGCCATTCAGTCATACCTGACTCTGCGACCCCATAGGCTGTAGCCTGCCAGGCTCCTCTGTCCATGGGATTTTCCAGGCAAGAATACTGGAGTGGGTTGCCATTTCCTCCTCCAGGGGATCTTCCTGACTCAGGGGTTGAACACGCATCTCCTGTATTGGCAGGCGGATTCTTTAGCACTGTAGCACCTGGGAAACCCCAAAGGCTGTTTAACGGGAGCTCATCCCAGCATGTGGGTCAGATACCATCACTTGTGTCTGGCATCACTGCCTCAGGCAGGGCTGGGAAGGAGCTTCATGGAGGAAAAGAGGGAGGGTTCCAGGTGTGCCTTTCTTGGAGGCTGTTTTTGGGAGAAGCTGGAGCTGGCAACTAACTGTAGGAGAGTCATCCTTATGGGATACATTAGGGATGAACATCTGGCTTTCTCTTATAGGTCTTAAGTTGGAAGCAGCGACAACAATTAGGGAAACAGCCAGTTATTATCAAGTCCTGACATTTGGGGCCAATGGTTATGGTCTGACTTCCCGGGCTGGTTGCTGCAGATGGTGGGTCCGAGTTTTATCTTACCTATGGTCTTGCCATTATCCATATGTATGTTCAGTCTCAGAGTATATACAAGGCTGTCTTCTAGAACCTGCTTGAAACTCAAAAAGTTGAACAGGTCAAGGGTGATGGAAGGAAAGTCATCTTTTTTGCAAATAGTGGGAGGTGGAAATTCAGGGTGCTTTTGAGAGAACTGAGTTCGAGAGATTCTACAACAACTTCTTGGCCCAGGTGAAGGTCACCTCATGGTCAGTGACCTTTCTCAGGCATTGCTGGGAGTTGAGGATCTATGTTAGAGGCCACCTTTGGGGTCCACCTTGGGCTAGAATGGAAACCATGAAATAGATCAAGATAGCCTCCAGACATACTTACCTCTCTCTTCAGGGCTCCCAGGTGGTACAGTGCTAAAAAACCTCACTGTCAATGCAAGAGGCTCAGCAGACGTGAGTTCGATTCCTGAGTCCGAAAGATCGTCTGGAGGTGGAAGTGGCAACCCACTCCAGTATTCTTGCTAGAAAATCCCATGGACAGAGGAGCCTGGGGAACTGCAGTCCATGTGGTGGCAGAGCTGGACACACCTGAGCAAACACACACTCTTTGTCTTTCCTCCCCACTGTTTCCCACCGCAGGGAAGCGGCTTACCACCAAACCCGCCACAGGTCCAACTTCAGTGCCTTATCTTCAGACTCGCTGCTTTTTACCGAGGGAGGAGTTACTGAGAAGGCTCCTCCATCTTTAACCAGGAGACAAAGCCCAAAGACAAGAACTCCGTCCCTGGTTACGGACTGTCACATCCCTGGTAACAGCTGGTGGGTTCTGAGCTGCCATGGTGCAGACGGCAGCCAATGGCGCCCACCTCTCAGGCGGCTGACAGTGTTTCCAGAAGCACTCCTGTGTAGACGAAGAGTTTCTGTCCCCAGTGACATGCCCTCGACCTTTCCAGAGGTCACAGACTGGAGTCCTGGGGGACATGTTCAGTCTGGAGATGTATTTTGCTTGGCTCGTGTGTGTTTTAAGCTTTTAAATTACTTGTCAAGATTTAAAAATCAGGAACTTGCCTTGCACATGAAAAGAAGCTGTGTTTTCCAACTTCTTTAAGAAAATGGGATGATCTGGCAATGCTGGGTCATTGCTCTATCCAAGGGTGCTTGGCACAAGGATCTTATTTTCTTCTTCACCACAGTCCCCATTTGTCCTACTGATTTTCCCTGTTTGTGAACTAGGTGTGTGTGTGTATGTGTGTGTGTGCGTGTGAGACCCACCCCCCACCCCCCAAATTCATGTTGAAATGCTAACTCCCAGTGTGATGATATAAGGAGATGGGGCTCCTTGAAGCAATTTGGTCTTGATGTCAGAACTCTCATGAATAGGATTAGTGCCCCCAACCCTTTTTTTAGGATTAGTGCCCTTATAAGAGAGACAGTGCCAAAGTTTCTCTCACCCTCTTTCTCCTCCATGAAGAAACAATGAGGGTAAAGCAGTCCAAACCCACTCCTGGGCATATATCTGGAACAAAACGATATATAATTTGAAAAGATACATGCGGCTCAGTGTTCACTGCAGCACTATTTACAGTGACCAAGACATGGAAGCAACCCAATGTCCATCAACAGAGGAATGGATAAAGAAGATGTGGTACATACGCACAGTGGAATACTCGTGTGTGTGCCAAGGCGCTTCAGTCACGTCCGACACTTTGTGACCCCGTGGACTGTAGCCTGGCAGGCTCCTCTGTCCATGGGACTCTCCAGGCAAGAATACTGAAGTGGGCTACCACATCCTTCTCCAGGGGATCTTCCTGACTGTTCACTTCCCAGGAGAATTTCTGAACAGGTTTGCTCTGAGAGACAGAAATCTACTTCCCTCCTCAAATTTTAGGCCTAAGATCAAAGTAGTAAGGACTCCTGTAAAAAAAAAAAAGAAGAAGAACCTAAAGACAAATGCCTTCTGAGCTTCAGTGTATAAGACCAAGGTCTTCATACCCAGTCAAGGCTTCTCTTGGGGTCTCAGTGGGACTGGCATGTGGGCATATTCAGTGTACTAGCTTAATGCTGACCCCATCAACAGGGCCATGTCCAGTGGAGGAGGCAGAGCCTACTCATCTCAGTGAAAAAAGTAAAAGTGCCAGTCAGCCAGCTGTGTCTGACTCTTTGCAACCCAGGCTTCTCTGTCCATGGAATTCTCCAGGCAAGAATACTGGAGTGGGTTCCGTTCACCACAGGATCTTCCCAAACCAGGGACTGAACCCAGGTCGCCTGCATGGTAGGCAGATTCTTTATTATCTAAGCCACCAGGTTCCCCCTTAAATTAAGGGTAATACTCATGCTGACGTGAGACTGTTAATATACAGGGAATGCTACTGAATATTTCTCCCAAGTTCTGATGAGAGTTTGCCTCTTTGGGCTGTGGTGTAAAGGCCTCTTTGGAGGATGGTGTATAGGTTCTGGGGGGTGACCGTGAACCCTGGGAAAGTATAGTCTTGGTCTGCTCCTCAGCAGGGAGCAGAAAGTGCTGTCTCCCACTGCCCCGAGACCGATGAGTATCCATGGATATGCAAGGCCTCTCTGATATCCGTCTTTCAGCCTCATCCTGAGGCCTCTCTAAAGAAGACCAGGAAGAGGCAGCTGAGAAGACTGTGCTGTGAACACAGAGCGCAGAGCCTCGACCCCATGGCACCGTGCCTGCTGCTGACCCAGACGTCCTTTGATGAAAAAGAAATGAGGGGCTTCCCTGGTGGTCCAGTGGTTAAGAATCCACCTGCCAATGCAGGGGACACAGGTTCAATCCCTGGTCTGGGAAGATTTCACATGCCGTGGGACAACTAAGCCTGTATGTCATAACTACAGAAGCCCACACTCAGGGCCCAAGCTCTGCAACGAGAAGCCACTGCAGTGAGAAGCCTGAGCATCGCACAGAGAGCAGCCCCTGTTCGCCTCAACGAGAGAAAGTCCGTGTGCAGCGACCAAGGTCTTGCACAACCAAAAATAAATACATTAATGAATCTTAAAAGAAGAAATGAGAAAAGAATCTTGGAAATACTCTCCCTGATGCCAAAGAGCTCCTGCGGTGATGTTGAGCCCTCATCCTGTCCCACACCCTCTTCGCAGCACTTTCTGGGCTTCACTTCATTTAATCTCTGCAATAACCTATCAGATAGCTACTACTATGATTTCCTTCTTACAGATAAGGATTATTCTTAGCTCGGAGTGGCCTGAATGTTATGAAACTCCCTCAAACACTGCATCACCTCCAAAACAGCCCCACTTAGGGCTGCATATGAGGTAGGACAAAGGTGCCATGCCTCCCCAAGCCCCCTTTTTCTCAGGGGGCATCACCCCACCTCCTCTTACCCCTGATGGAAGCTGGTGTCGTCACGGACCCCCTAATCTGTGTCAGGCCCTGATGTGTGGGCTGGACAGCATTCAGCTAAGACACATGACTCTGTTCCATCCCCTACTCCGCCCCCCTCTTCCTCATATAAAGTCATTTAAAATGGTCAAAGCCACACAGAGCTCACAAGGGCAAAGCTGAGATGCAAACCATGCAGAGCAAGCTTAGAGCTACTGGCAACTGTGTTGCCTCCTATTATAATATGATTATAGTACAGCCCAAATCTGGAAGACCACCCACTGCTTGCTTTATTGGCTCCTTCCAATAAACTGGTCATGCTGGTAGAACAGTTCCTGAAGGAAATCGAAAATGACTATTCTAAACTAAATCTGGAGGATACACCCCAGCCACAAAGTGGGAGGTGTTTTATACAAACACAACCAGGGCCTTTCTCTCCAGCCAATCTGTGCTCAGAGCTAAGGATCCAGGACTTAGCCACCAAGGCAGAGGGTAGAAGCTGGGGGAGAGGCAAAAAAATGCCAGCTGGCAGCAAGAGGCAAACAGGGCAAAAAATGAAGAGGATTTAAAATACAAATAGAATTCTGACAGCTTCGAATGCCCTTGTGAAGGACTCAAGATCAGTGGGCAGGGCTTGTGGGGCCACATTGGGTAGGGCTTGTTTGCATAATACTTAACATCAGCTAAGCTAGAAGTGCATCATTGACCAGCCTCTTTCTTTTTTTTTTTTCTGTTGAATAAGTAATTTTATTTTTTTTTCAAGTTTTGTGTTTTATACCGGAGTACAGGCTTAGCGGTAAAGAATCTGCATGCAATACAGGAGATGCAGATTTGATACTTGGGTTGGAAACATGCCCTGGAGGAGGAAATGGCAACCCATTCCAGTATTCTTACCTGGAAAATCCCATGGACAGAGAAGCCTGACAGGCTACAGTCCATGGGGTCACAAAGAGCCGGACACAATTTAGTGACTAAAGAACAACATAGACAATTAACAACATTGTGATAGTTTCAGATGCACAGCAGAGCAACTCAGCCATACATATACAGGTATCCATTCTCCCCCAAACTCCCCTCCCACCCAGCTGCCACATAACATTGAACAGGGTTCCGTGTGCTTCACAGTAGTCCTTATCCATTCTAAATATATCACAGAATGGTTATCCATTCTAAATATATCAGTGTGTACATGTCCGTCCCAACTCCCCCCTCCCATCCTTCCCCCTGGTAACCATAAGATCATTCTCTAAGTCTGTGTGTCTCTTTCTGCTTTGTAAGTAGGTTCATTTGTACCATGTTCTTTTAGATCCCACATATAAGGGATGTCATATGACATTTTTCCTTCTCCGTGTGACTTACTTCACTCAGTATGACGCTCTCTCAATTGGACCTGGGCCCTGAAGAAAACACTTAACCTCTGATCCTTGGGCACTGTTTCTAAAGACCAGAAATATGTAGTCACAAAAAATGCTAGAAGAACAACATGCATTATTTAAGCATCTTAAGTCATCCCTTGATGTTTGACTTCCCTGGAATTTGGCCTCCTGGAAACACCTTGACTTCAAATGTGCCATTACAGACAGTGACAAGGCAAGGGAAAGGGTTATTTTAACATTTTCTTCATGACCCCATAGATTCATCTGGAGAGCACTGTAGGGATTATTTCAAACCTGAGTCTTCTTCCTTAAGTATAGCAGTGTGTACATGTCAACCCTAAACCCTGCCCCCACCCTTCCCCTCTGGTAGCAATGAGTTCAGTCTTTAAGTCTGTGCGTTTGTCTCTTCTTTCCTAGTGATCAGCATCGCCTGAGAGGGGCATGATTGGCCCTGTGCAGGAGGGGATCTAAGAGACAGGGACTCCTTGGCCTGGCCGAAGGCAGCAGAATCCTCCACCGGGCCCTGGGTCCTCCTAGCTGCCACTGTGGACTGAGCCCACATTCTGGAGGCATCTCTTAGATCAGGTCGGGGTGGAGGAGGGAGGAAAAGGATGCGTTGTGTGGAAGAGGGGAATGGAGATGCCGGGGGGAGACTGAGTGAGAGGAAGTTGGGATGGAAAATGAAGGAAGTCCCTACCGAGGCACCGAGGCTGGGGAAGAGCTGGGCTGGGACAGGGGAGACCTGGTGGGGCCTCTGCCAGAACCAGAACCACTGTGAACTCGGGCTCAGCAAGATAGACAGCAACAGCCTCGGAGTCCAGAAGCCCCCTCCAGACCGCCGGGTGCAGAGCCCTGCCCCCCTCCCACCCTCCCCCAAGCCTGCGCTCTTCAGAGACTCTCCCGTCCCCACAGCTCAGGACTCGCCTCTCGTCAGCTCCCCTGTATCTGGTGTCCCTCTTGGTTTGGAACCTGTGAGTGAGCCCAGCAGTCACACAGGCTTCTAGGAGTTACTTCTTTCCAGTTTCCTGCACTGGTTTTCCAAATCACCTCAGAAGTGCCTTTAAAAAGAAAGCTCTAGACTAGGAGGGCACTAGGCTAAGTGAAAAAAGTCAGACAGAGACAGACAAACACTGTGTGATATCACTTATATGTGGAATCTGAAAGTCCCACAAACTAGTGAATGTAACAAAAAAGAAGCAGGTTCATGGATAGGAGAATAAACCAGTGGTTACCAGTGAGGAGAAGGGAAGTGGGAAGAGGAGGGGCAAGATAGAAGCGGGGGAAAGGGAGGTGCAAACTACCAGGTATGAGGCAGGCTCAAGGACGTGTTATTCAACACACAGACAAAATCTTTAATAACTGTAAATGGAGAGTAACCTTTAAAACTGTATAAAAATTAAACACTTAAGGGAAAAACCGAGGCTCCACCCAATCAGGAGCGCTGCTCACCACAGCTCCATGAAAAATGGCAGGCTCAGTTCTGGCAGGCTTTGACGGTTTTGTTAGACGGCACACCAGGCTAGGCTTCTGAGGCAATGAGACCTGCCTGGAGACAGAGCATCCAGACGGCAGGCAGCGCCCCTCACAGGCCAGGCCTTCCGTGCGTGAGTGGGTGTGCCAGGGCAGTGAGCACGCTTGGGTCCCAGCTCTGACCCTCCCTCAGCCCTGCCTGCAGAAACTCCAGGCCCACGTGCTAGGTACCACTTTCCCCATACACCATTTTAGAAAACTGTAGACCTTGAGAGGCAATTCTATCTGAAAGTTGGGTTTAATCTCATAAAATTTATCAAACTTCTTTCCCCCACCTTTTTTTTCTGCCAGTTTTGAGGCATAACTGACGCATAGCACTGTGGATATTAATGGGTCCAGTATCATGATCTTCGTAAACTTCATTTATTTATGTGTATAAAGTTGGGCTGTGCTGGGTCGTTGTTGCTGCCCAGGCTTTCTCCAGCTGCAGTGAGCAGGGGCTGCCTTTGTGGCAGTGTGTGCGCTTCTCACTGTGGCGGCCTCTCTCGTTGCAGAGCACGGCCTCTAGATGCTCAGGCTTCGTAGTTGCAGCCCTCAGGCTGAGTAGCTGTGGCACATGGGCTTAGTTGCTCCGTGGCATGTGGGCATCTTCTTGGACCAGGGATTGAACCCATGATGCCTGAATTGGCTGGTGGATTCTTATCCACTGTACCATCATGGAAGTCCCAGCATCATGATTTAACTTACATACTTCATGAAATGATGACCATCATAACTCTAGTGAACATCCATCATCTCATACTACAAAGTAAAAAGAAGACATTTTTTGTTATGAGAAGAACCTAGGATTTACCCTCTTAACAACTTACATAAGTTGTTCTTCTATACCAAACAGCAGTGTTCATTATATTGTACCTGACATCCCTTGGATTTGTTTTTCTTAAAATTGGAAATTGGTATCTTTTAACCACCTTCATCCAATTTATAAAAGTTTTATGATTTTAAATCCTTAGACTTGTATTTTTTAAAAAGCAAAATTTGGGGCTTCGCTGGTGGTCTGGTGGTTAAGACTTGGCCTTTCAGTGCAGGGGGTGACAGCTCAAGTCCTGGTTAGGGAGCTAAGATCCCGTGTACTTCCTGGCTGAAAACCAAGAAGCATATTGTAAACCACAAGCAATACTGTAACAAATTCAATGATTTAGAAATTCATTCATTTTCAAATTCAAGCATATTCGATTGAAAAATGATCCACACCCTCTGCCCACCCCCTCCCCGAAAAAGAAACTTTAAAAAAAGCGAAACTTGGTAGATTTGGTCAATATTACAGTATATGAGGAATATCATCAAGACCAGAAGGTCATGAGGGAGCCAGATGTAAGTCTGTGTGTACCAGAGAACCAAGGCCCTGAGGTGCCAAACATGGAAGCACACCAACAGTTACGTCTGTTTTGGTTGGCAGAGCTTGTCCCATGATGATGGAATTTTCTAGATGGAGTCCTTTCCATTACGCAGACTGGAAAACTGCAGTCCAGAGAGGAACGGGGTTCGCTCAAGGGGCCTCAAGAAAGAGAGGCAGAGCAGGGGGTTCTCATCCCTGACCTCTGATCCCAACTACTGTTGTTCATTTCACCACATTACTCCTTAGGGGAACAGGCCTGATCCTGGAATTTTACATGAGAAAAAGATGCAATTGGCTCGGATGGTGAAGAATCTGCCTGCAGCGCAGGAGACCTGCGTTTGATACCTGGATTGGGAAGATGCCCTGGAGAAGGGCATGTCAACCTACTCCAATATTCTTGATATTGTCCCTTCCCAGGGACAGAGGAGCTTGGTGGGCTACAGTACGTAAGGTTGCAAAGGGTTGGAATGACTGAAGTGACTTAGCACTCGCGCGCGCACACACACACACACACACACACACACACAGAGGATGTAATGGCACATCATTTCAGAGGGGGCTGGTCTTCACATTCAAGGGAGACATGAACCCTAAAGGAAGAGGCAGTTTTTCTTCCACTTCCATATCAAGATCTGTGTCACATCTTAACGTTTCCACTTCACGTTGCAGACCTACAATTAACTCATCATGATCAGTGAGTGGATTTTCCATTTTGTGTATTTTTCTGAAGCACCTGGGGCTCTCTGCTTTTTGTGGTAAAACCAGGAGGAGAAGGAAAGTTAGTCATAAAAATGATTAAGATTGGGAGAAAGATGCACCACTGGCCTATCCGAGCACAGCGCAAGTACCCCTGATGCCGGCAACTCATCCTCAGTGCAGACTGAGGTACCAGACTGAATCTTGGAGACCTCAGGGGGAGTAGGCTTTCCAGTTGGCACCAGTGGTAAAGAACCTGCCTCCCAATGCCAGAGGCATGAGACTCAGGTTCGATCCCTGGGTCGGGAAGATCCCCCTGGAGAAGGGCATGGCAACCCACTCCAGTATTCCTGCCTGCGGAATCCCTTCGTCAGAGGAGCCTGGCGGGCTACAGTCCATAGCGTCACAAAGTGTCAGACACCACTGAAGTGACTTAGCACACACACGCAGAAAAGCTTTATTGCTTTGCCAGGCAAAGGGAGATACAGTGGACTTGTGTCCTGAAAACCTGTTTGTCCCAACCCCGGCTGGGATTTGGTGAGGAGTTTAACTGCAGTGGTTCAAGGGTAGGGTGCTGATAAGGAGCAGGCTGTGTGCAGGCCCTGCATTCCTTTAGTCTGGCCTCAGGAGGTCTCCTGATGAGCTTCTCTGGTTCTCCAGGAATGAAGAATGCTTCACCAAGTAGTTACCATCTTGCATTTCCTGGGGTTTTTAGTTCTGCTGTTATTCCGTCGCTCAGTCTTGTCTGACTCTTTGTGACCCCATGGATTGCAGTAAGCCAGGCTTCCCTTGTCCTTCACTATCCATCTTATCCTCTGTTGTCCCCTTCTCCTCCCGCCTTCAATCTTTCCCAGCATCAGGGTTTTTTCCAGTGATTGGGCTCTTTGCCTCAGGTGGCCAAATTATTGGAGCTTCAGCTTCAGCATCAGTCCTTCCGAAGAATATTCAGGGTTGATTTTCTTTAGGATTGACTGGTTTAATCTCCTTGCAGTCCAAGGGACTCTAAAGAGTCTTCTCCAGCACCACAGTTGGAAAGCATCAATTCTTTGGCACTCAGCCTTTACAGTCAAACACTCACAGACTTACATGACTACTGGAAAAACCATAGCTTTAACTACAGGGACCAAAGATATTATGTGTATTCCTTGAGGCAGAGCCAGGATCCTGCACCAAGACTGTACTATTGTTTCTTGGCAGCTCCTTCCTTATCTCTGCTTACCCTACCTTCCCTGAGAAGCAACTGTTTGAACCTGCCCTTTGGAACTCAGGGAAGCTCTTGGAGGCTGGAGTCTATTCCCTACAAACAAGAAATGGGGGACACAGAAAATGTTCATACCTAGGAGCCCCAGAGAGTCCTGCTTGGTGTCACCCCCGGCCAAGAGAGCTGGATGCAGGACCCATGCTGGGGATGCTCAGATGCTCAGTTGCTCAGACTGCGACCCCATGGACTGTAGCCTGCCAGGCTCCTCTGTCCATGGGATTCTCAGGCAAGAGACTGGAGTGGGTTGCTAGTTGCTTCTCCAAGGGATCTACCCAACCCAAGGATCGAACTCACACCTCCTGTGGCTCCTACACTGGTAGGTGGATTCTTTTTTTTTTTTTTAATTTAGTTTTTTAATTGAAGGATAATTGCTTTCCAGAATTTTGTTGCTTTCTGTCAAAATCAAGAAGAATCAGCCATAGGTATATGTATGTCCCCTCCCTCTTGAAACTCCCTTTCATCTCCCTCCCCACCCCACCCCACCCCTCTAGGTTGTCACAGAACCCCTGTTTGACTTCCCTGAGCCATACAGCAAATTCCCATTTGGGTATCTGTTTTACACATGGAATTGTAAGTCTCCATGTTACTCTCTCCATCCATCTCCCCCACCCCCTCCTCCCCTCCCCTCCATGTAGGTAGGTGGATTCTTTACCACTAGTGCCAGCTGGGAAGCAGGATCCATGTCCCCTTCCAAAACAACTGTGAGTCCCACATATATGAAATTTACAAGAGGAGAAATAACGTGACTTGTGAGCTTAGTCTAGACACCATGTTTTCAAGTCACTATTGAGGCTGAGTTTGTGTTCTGTAGCCTGTCTCCACTGCAAAAAGAGTTGTCACTTTTTCTGCTGGTGGATATTTCCCTTGGGGAAATGAAAAGTCATGTGGAAAACAGTCACTCCCAGAAGTGCTGGATAAACAGAGCAGGCAAATGCCCTCCTCGTTTTCCAAGGAGCAGACTGTGTAAACCAAAAAAGGGTACTTCAGATGTTAATCTTTGGCAAAAACTCTCAAATGAATTAGCAAATAGTGATTGGAGATAAAGTAAACTTGGTTCAAAGGTCAACCTCTGAAATGATTCAGGTTGCTCTCCACTCTCTACCTTGGCAGGGAAGGGCAGGCCCCAAAGCAAGCAGCAAAGAATACACTTTTCCAGGAATTTGGGAAGAAGCTCCTGACTCCCCACAGCAGACACAACCTTGAAAAGAGACATGTGGGATCTGGGGCCAAGGGGGCTTTTCTCATCACTGGGAGATGTGCTGGGTGAACTGGCTAGCCACTGGAGAAAGACCGAAGTGGAAAGAGAAAAGATAGGACAACATGGTTATGACCTTGGAGTTGGAGTGGACACGGCCTCAAGCAAACACAAATCACAAAGGCAAACAGAAAGAGTGATGTCAGCCTTTATCAAAATGTGGAACTTCTGACTCAGAATCAGAAAGCTCTAGAAGCTGAGATAAAAGACAAGTAACAGAGCTGCAGAAGGTATTTGTAATATATATATATAGATGTGTGTGCATATGGGTTCAGTTGCTTCAGTCATGTCTGACTTTTTGATACCTCAGGGACTGTAGCCTGCTGAATTCCTCGGTCCACGGGATTCTCCAGGCAAGAATACTGGAGTGGGTTGCCATGCCCTCCTCCACATCTTTCCAACTCAGAGAACAAATTTACATCTCCTGCGTCTCCTGTATTGCAGGCAGATTCTTTACCACTGAGCCACCGGGGAAGCCCATGATATGTGTGTGTACATGTATTTATGCATATGTGTGTAAACATATATAGATATATCTACATATATGCAGAAATGGACACACATACACATAAAAGCTGGGTTATTATCCAGACTTTATTAAAAACTACTATCAATCTGTAGGAAAAAAGACCAAGACCAACAACCCAATGGAAAAATAGATAAAAGATGAGCAGCCAGTTCATAAGATGGGAAGGTCCAGAGATACCCCTGTTTTATCTCTACAGTGCAAATTTTTAATATTTCCAGGGAGGGCTTACTCTTATATGAATTTTATGAAGAAAATAAAGAAAATCATGTGAAGACGAAACCCAAGCCATGAGATGTATTAGTTTGCCAGCATGTAGGGAGCACTTAATCTCTAAAGTGTGAGCTCCTTGGCATCTCAGTCCAGTTCAGTTCAGTTGCTCAGTCGTGTCCGACTCTTTGCAACCCCATGAATCACAGCACGCCAGGCCTCTCTGTCCATCACCAACTCCCAGAGTTTACTCAAACCCATGTCCATTGAGTCAGTGATGCCATCCAACCATCTCATCCTCTGTCGTCCCCTTCTCCTCCTGCCCTCAATCCCTCCCAGCATCAGGGTCTTTTCCAATGAGTCAACTCTTCTCATGAGGTGGCCAAAGTATTGGAGTTTCAGCTTCAGCATCAGTCCTGGGTGTTCACCAG
>CM035272.1:100873553-100890423 GCA_020226075.1 Hydropotes inermis | reverse complement strand
ACAGTTCAGTTGCTCAGTCGTGTCCGACTCTTTGCAACCCCATGAATCACAGCACGCCAGGCCTCTCTGTCCATCACCAACTCCCAGAGTTTACTCAAACCCATGTCCATTGAGTCAGTGATGCCATCCAACCATCTCATCCTCTGTCGTCCCCTTCTCCTCCTGCCCTCAATCCCTCCCAGCATCAGGGTCTTTTCCAATGAGTCAACTCTTCTCATGAGGTGGCCAAAGTATTGGAGTTTCAGCTTCAGCATCAGTCCTTCCGGTGAACACCCAGGACTGATCTCCTTTAGGATGGGCTAGCTGGATCTCTTTGCAGTCCAAGGGACTCTCAAGAGTCTTCTCCAACACCACAGTTCAAAATCATCAATTCTTCAGCACTCATTTTCTTGACCGTCCAATTCTCACATCCATACTTGACCACTGGAAAAACCATAGCCTTGACTAGATGGGCCTTTGTTGACAAGGTAATGTCAACAAAGGTAATGTCTCTGCTTTTAAATATGCTGTCTAGGTTGGTCATAACTTTCCTTCCAAGGAGTAAGCATCTTTTAATTTCATGGCTGCAATCACCATCTGCAGTGATTTTGGAGCCCAAAAAATTAAAGTCTGACACTGTTTCCACTGTTTTCCATCTATTTCCCATGAAGTGATGGGACCAGATGCCATGATCTTAGTTTTCTGAATGTTGAGCTTTAAGCCAACTTTTTGTCTCTCCTCTTGGCATCTACAGGGCAGCAAAGACCAGAGCTGGACCTGAACAGGACTCTGAGGGAGGCCCAGCCCCTCTCAGCTCTGTGCCTGTCAGCCCACGGGGGTCTTGGCTGTGCCCAGGGTGCTGAGAAGGATGGACTCCAAATTTAAGACCCTGTGATCACCATTCTACCATTAATGTCCCATTACAGATGTTGTTTGGTCACTAGGCATGTCTGACTCTCTGTGACCCTGTGGACCGCAGCCCTCCAGGCACCTCTGTCCATGGGATTCTCCAGGCAAGTATACTGGAGTGGTTGCCATTTCCTTCTCCAGGAGATCTTTCCAAGCTAGGGATTGAACCTGCGTCTCCTGTCTCCTGCATTGGCAGGTGGATTCTTTACCACTGAAGCCTTGAAGCATCTGTGCCACCTTCATTTCCCTGGCCTTGATTATCCTCTGGCCTTTCTGTGAAAGTTTAGTTTCTCAACCCCACCAGTGCTCAGGGTAGACTAGCCTGGCACCCAACCATCCAGTCCTGTCTCAACCAAAGCTGGAGTGGGATTGGGGAATGTCTCCACTCTGCATTTTAGCCAGCTGAACTCAGGACTTTCACATATGATCATAATCTTCTAGCTCAAGAGGTCACGGTTCATGGTGCCAGAGCCTAGGAGGCTGGGGGATCCAGGATCATGTGAATATACTGCCTTCCCCTCTGTGGTTGGCTGTCGAGGAGGCGCTACAGATCAGCTGAACACTTCAGGATGAACAATAATAACAACATTTTATTTCAAGCACAGCTTGATTTTTTTATTTTTTAATTGCAGTATAATTGCTTTACAGTGTTGTGTTAGTTTCTGTGTACAACATCATGAATCAGCTGTATGCATACATAGATGCCCTCTCTTGAGCTCCCCCCATCCCTCTAGGTCATCACAGAGCACCCAGCTGAGCTCACTGTGCTATGCAGCAGCTTCCTGCTAGTTGAAAGCTAGCTGAAATGATGTGGATGAACCTAGAGCCTGTCACAGAGAGTGAAGTCAGAAAGAGGAAAACAATATTGTAGCGTTAACACATGTATATGGAACATAGAAAAATGGTACTGATGAGCCTATTTGCTAGGGCAGGAGTAGAGGGAAAGAAGTAGAGAATGGACTTGTGGCCGGTCACGGGGTGGGGGGGTGCGGGGAGAATTTCATTGACATATATACACAGCTTGAATTTTATCCTGTTCTCAGGAGGCCCAAAGGGATAAATTCCCCTAATCCTACACCCAAGGTTCAGAATTGAGAAATCACCCTGCCTCGGAACAGGAACTTTTATTTTGTAACTCCTGCCTCTGCTCCTCTTTGCCTGGTGTTCTGTTTGGGAGTCTCTCCAAACAGATGATGGTGCCTCCAGATAAAGTTGTAATGAGAGAGGCGGGAGGGGGACGGTGAAAAGGCCGGGCAGAGAGTAAACAGACCTTCTCCAATCCAAAGTCTAGACAGCCGGGCACTCAGTAGGTCTACAGAGTGACTCCTGACTGCCTATGAATGCCCTCTATTCAGGAGTCCAGGCTTTTGTTTAAGGGTGAAGACCATTCTGAAGAGTGGAGAACTGGCCGAACTGGTCTGGCCACTCAGCAGAAGTGAATACTTCCCCCTGGGGCCAGGACTCAGGTGAATGATGTCATCGATATTTTCAGGGCAATTCTAATCTGTGATTAACTTTTATCTCTGCTGTGAAATAATAGCCTCCTTTTCAGACTGCTAACAAGAAATAAAACTGGCTGCCTGGAGCGGGCTGTTTCCTACTCAGCTCAGACCCTGGAGGGCAGCTCTAAACAGAGGCAGCCTTGAGAAGGCTGATGGGGTACCCCTGGGGAGGCTGGGGATGAGGCGGGAGACAGGGACAGGAGTCCAAGTCCTGGCCTTTGTTATTCCAGGCTCCTCTGTCCATGGAATTCTCCAAGCAAGAAGACTGGAGTGGGTAGCCATTCCCTTCTCCAGGGGATCTTCCCCATCTAGGGATTCTTTACCATCTAAGCCATTTGTTATTCCAGCATACCCAGCTGTCCTGACCTGATTTCAAACTCAGCTTCCCCAAAGGAGACAGGCCACTTTCTCCTGTCCTCTCTTCTTGTTTAACCAGGAAGCTCTGATAGAACCATTTAGCAATTCTTGAGTCCTGCCTCATCACACCCTGTTTTGAATCCCTCTGTGAGCACAGCAACACCTTGGAAGGCCTCCCCATGACCTCACCTTTGCCTGAGACTTAATTTTTCAGCCTACATCCGGCCTCAGACAAAAGGAAGCCAGAGTTGTTTTTCTAAAAGACATGTTTGGGATTTCCCTGGTGGTACAGGGGATGGGAATCCGTCTGCTGATGCAGGGGACATGTGTTCGATCCCTGGTCTGGGAAGATTCCACGTGCTGCAGAGTGACTGGGCCCTCACACCACAGCTGCTGAGGCCTGCACGATGCATCTACTGAAGCCGGTGCATCTAGAGTCATACTCTGCAACAAGAGAAACAACTTCTCACGAAGCCCTTGTACTGCAACTAGAGAAAGCCCCCACACAGCGACAAAGACCCAGCACAGCCAAAACTTTAACTAACTAAATTAAATAAAAGACATGTTTGTGTCTCCGTCTAAAGTTCCTACTATAGGGACACCAGAACTTAGCATTCAAAGACCCTTCACAGTCCACAACTGAGAACCTTAGGTTTTGGATCTCAAGACCGTTGGGAAAGTCATGGGTGAATCAGACAGGTGAATCCAGGGCTTTTTTTAAGTCAATATTTTGTTTACTCTATTTTAATGGAGAAAAAATACCATATCTATGTGACCCCACATAGATAAGAGGGCAAAGGAGGGTCTGTTCATCTCAACAGGGCCAGTGCAGGGGGCCATGCACAAGGCCTTGGGGGCTGTGGAAATTAATTATTATACAGCTTGGTGGTGCTTTTCTCCAGAGATGGGCCTGGCCCATGTCCCTTCCAGTGGGTTAAGTTCCTCTGCAAGAGACCTATTGACAGGAAAAGAATTGAGTCACTCATGTGGGTTGACCCTTATGACCTCAGCACTGAAAACCCTCAGGTTTTCAACCTGTTTCTTAAACAGGGCTGAGAAATGAGAAAAGGACCCTGCGGGCAGCAGGAAATAAGACTGAGATTTTCCACTGGGGTTACAGGTCCCAGGGACTATTCTTAGGACCCAAGGGTTCTGGTAGATGGCACCCAGAGGGTTTCACGCAGGTGAGTCATTTGGAACAAAATCAGTGCTATGCTCCTCCCCACCCTCTGCATGTAGAGGAGGAGACCTCTTAGAATAATCAGAGGCATTTTCTTTCAGGATGTTGTTTTCTCTCGGTGGTGATGTGAAGCCAGCCAAAGCCAGCTGTTTCTCCATCAGGCCTAGGATGGGCTGGAAAAACATCTGACACAAAGTGAGTTTATCAATTGGCCACTTGTTAATATTTTTCATTGTAAGACACCCAAATGCAGTGAATTATATCTGTTTTGTGAGCAGCGAGTCTCCCGGATAAAGATGGAGCCACATTCAGGTCAGACCTGGGAAGGAGGAAAGGAACATAAAGGGAACAGGAACCTTCAGTGAAGCCCAGTCTCTTGGCCCCTGTCGTCTGTCATCATGGCCTTGTTGATATTGATTAAAAGGCACGCTCACACGCACACGTGTGTGTGTGTGTGTGTGTATGTGTTTAGTCGCTCAGTCATGTCCGACTCTGAGACCCTATGGACTGTAGCCCACCAGGCTCCTCTATCCATGTGATTTTCCCAGCAAGAATACTGGAGTAGGTTGCCATTTCCTCCTCCAGGGGATCTCTCAGACCCAGAGATGGAATTACTGTCTCTTGTGTCTCCTGCACTGCCAGAGGATGCTTCACCTCTGAGCCACTGGGGAAGCCTGATTAAAAGGTGGACATCAAATAAACCCCAGAGGGCCAGCCCAGCCAGTGTCTGAACCACAAGGTTCTTCATTCTGCTCCTGCCACTCTCAACGCCAGTTCTGGGAGATTGCTCCAGCACCAGGAACCCAGAGGCATGACTCAGCAGAAATCACAGGAATGTTTGGAGGATAAAGCTGGTGATCTCAATAAACTGCTTTGAGTCTGGAAAGAAAGAAGCTAGCTGGTAATAAAGGAGAATGAAGCCTTTCCAGGCACACAAGGGCGGTGGAGCTCTAGGCCAGTGCCTGGTCCAAGGAAGCGTTCCATAAAGAGCGAGTGTGGGAGTGTTTATAGTCTCACTTCCATGGTTGTTGCTGGGCCTCAACCCTCACCACCTGGGCTTTTCTGCAGGCAGCCTCAGGACATTGTGGCTGGCAACCCCTAGGCTGTGCGACCCCAGAGAGGGTGAGAGAGCGCCAAAGGTGAAAGTCATAGCCTTTTCATAACCCGATATCAGAAGTGGCATAATGGTACCTTCCTGGTGGTCCAGTGGCTAAGACTCCAAGCTCCCAAGGCAGGGGGCCCAGGATTGATCCCTGGTCAGGGAACTAGATCCCACATGCTGCAACTGAGTTTGCAAGCCACAACTAAAGATCCTGTACACTGCAATGAAGATCGAGGATGCCCCGACTAAGAGCCAGAGCCACCAAGTATTAATAATAAATAAATATTAATATAAAAAGTGAGATAAAATCACTTGTGCCCTCTTCCACTCATTAGAATTAGAGGCAAGTCATTTAGTCCACCCCACACTCACAGTCCACCCCACACAGAAGGCTGGATCATTGGGGCCATCTTAGATGTTGCCAATCACAGGACCCCTAATTGTTTCTCTGAAAACAAAAAGGGAAGAAAGAGAAAGGCCCACTACTGTACATGTCTGCTTCCCTCTGAATCCAGGTCTGGGTCCAGTGTCTACTTTCATGGTTTAAAAGCCCACTCCCCTTTCGCTGTGTGGTTTTCAAAAGATCACAAAGAAAGGGATTACTTTCAAGAAAATTTCAGTCCCTCCTACCACCGGGGCTGTCTACAGCGCTGTGGTGGGGCAGAGGGAACGCTCTCGTTCAGGGGCCTCTGTCTGAATCCATGCGCTTAAACATGGACAATGAAAGGGCTTCCATGAAAAGCAGTTTGAGGGCCTACTGGATACCAGGCTCCACACTGGTCTGGGGCTAGAGTGTCAAGCTCCATAGAGGAAGCACTGTGATGCGTGAGAGAGGAGCAGAGAGTCACCTGTCAGCATGCCACTGCCCCTGTGCCATTATAGGATGAGGGTTTCAGGGGAGCTGCTCCGACCCCCCAGTCATTTGGGCTTCCCGGTGACTCAGACGGTAAAAAATCTGCCTGCAATGCAGGAGACCTGGGTTTGAGCCCTGGATCAGGAAGATTCCCTGGAGAAGGGAATACTCACTCCAGTATTCTTGCTTGGAGGACTCCAGGGACAGGGGAGCCTGGTAGGCTACAGTCTATGGAGTCACAAAGAGTCAGAAGCCACTAATATCGACCTTCCGGAGCCTCAATCTCCAAATTGTCTTAGCGGAGAGATTGTATCTGTAATGCCTCAGAGGCACACTGGAGTCAGGGTGCTCCACCTAGGTCTCTGGGAGACGGGGGTATGCCCGACGTAGTGGTAGAGATTACCTTGCAGAGCCACTTCTCATCCTGGCCAGTCTGAGACTGCACTCAGTGGGTCTCAGTGGGGGTCTGAGAAAATCCGTATCCCCACACCATGGAAGGCTCTCAGAGGAGTCGCTTCAGGGCCTGAAAATCCTGGTCCACGTTCAGGTACAGGTGGCCGATGGGCCAGGGTGGGGGGGGGGGTCTCTTGGCCAGTTCTCCCAAGATCTAGGAAAGCAGAGCAGCCCAGCTGGAGAAGGTGGTTTTCAATCCTCATCCTTTCCTTATGCTTGACTCTTGCTTCCTGTAGCCCTGCCCAGGGATGAGTCACCTGGCCCTTTCCTCCTGTCTGGAGAGACCTTTAAGAAGCTGTGAATTCTAGGTGGGTCCGGAGTCAGCCTCTGCCACGGGAGGTCTCTTCGACTCTCCGTGCTCCATCCCCATGCCCACATTCTGCACCGCAGACTTCACATTCAGGTCTTGTTCACCAAGGGCTGGAATCCCACGGTGGGTGTCAACCTAAGGCCCATCAGAGGAGCCTTCAGCTCGCCTGTCTAGAGAAGGAGACCACCAAGTTCCAAGAATATGGGCCTCCCAGGCCAGGGCAGAGTGGGTGTCAAGGGTGTGTCATTCTGAAGGTCAATGTCACATGGGGAAAGCATGGGGCTCTGTGCCCCTCCCCCTTCCCAGCATCCATACTATCTTGGATAATTCCTTTAGCTTCTTTCAGATGTTTTCCCCATTTATAAAGCAGAAAAAGTATTAAGAATCTGACAAAATAATAAACACAGAGGAACTCTGAAAACCACCTAATTCAACAACAATAAACACGGAGCATCTGCTAAGTGTCAGGCTGTGTTCTGAGCATGAAGCCAAGATGGAGCTCAGGGTCTAGAGGAGACACAGATACAAACCAAACACGCACACGCAGAGCACCCTGCAAAATGACCATGCGGGCTGGGGGAGAAGGGGGCCAGAGCGCCAGAGGGAAGCCTAGACCTGAGTGAGATGAGTGCTGAGCCATGTCCCTACCTGGGAGAAGGACATTCCAGAAGGAGGAAGCACCAGGTGCCCCAGAAGGAAAGTGTGTGTGCTGGTAACAATGGTCCACTTGGAAATCTGCCTCCAGGTCAGTGATCCATGGAAACAGCAAAGCATCTGGGGGCAATGCAGATGCTCGCAGCAGCCATGGCAGCATTCAAAGTATTTTCAGCTGGGGGTTCCCTGCTGGTCCAGTGGTTAAGCCTTCATGTTTCCAATGCTGGGAACACAGGTTTGATCCCCGGTTGGGGAGCTAAGATCCCACACAGTGTGGTTGAAAGAGGGAAAGTGTTAGTCACTCGGTCATGTCTGACTCTGTGACTCCACGGACAACTGGAGCCCACCAGGATCCTCCGTTCCTTGGATTTCCCAGGCAAGAATGCTGGAGTGGTTTGCCAGGTCCTTCTCCAGGAGATCTTCCCAACCCAGGGACTGAAGTCTCTGGGACAGTCTCCCGCATTGCAGGCAGACTCTACTGTCTGAACCACCAGGGTGTCTTCAGCTGGTTCAATGAAAATAAGATATAGAAAGGGCTTCCCTGGTGGCTCAAATGGTAAAGAATCGACTTGCGATGCGGCAGACCTGGGTTCGATCCCTGGGTTGGGAAAATCCCCTGGAGGTGGGCATGGCAACCCACTCCGGTATTCTTGCCTGGAGAATCCCCATGGACAGAAGAGCCTGGTGGGCTAGAGTCCATGGGGTTGCAAAAACTTGGACACGATTGAGCGACTAAACACAAGATATAGAAATCAGTCAGCAAGAACGTGATACAGATCGACAGGATGAATTCCAAGTCCAATCTCCCTCCACAGGCCAGACCAGCTCCAGTCCCCACCACACATCCTTCCAGCCCGCTGGCCCAAGCCTCAGACTTCTCACTGGTCCTCAGCTTGCCTCCAGCCTCAGTTATTTTGGTTACAATCCCCAGCCCCGCCCCTTGCCTATTTTTAAAGAACCACTTCAAGCATCACCACCTCTGTGAAGACCCTCACCCTCTGGCAGTTCACCTAGGCAACTGGTCACCCACCCAGGCCCGCTCCTGCCCTTGGACATCCCTCCATTGTGATCCTTACTGCCCAGGGCCCCTGGGAAGTACCCGAGTACCTGCCCCCATCAGGAGTATGAGCGAGTGTTTGTGAGAAGTGATCACAATAGAGATGGAACAGAGGTGTGTCCACCTGTGATGTGGAACCACTGGAGGGCCATTGTCAGCTCAGAGTTACTCCAAAATCCTCCCAGTAAATTTGTTTTAATTTTATCTTTATTACTAGTGATTTTCACATCATCGCAGAACAAAATGGTGATCTCCATTGCACAGTCTGGAACTGGCTTCACACATTCTTCGACTGTCTTGCTATGTCTCCAGCAGTTACACACCACTGCCTTTCCTCCTGGAAGCTGTAGGGGATGTGTCGCCTCTGGGCAGGATCCAGTGGTCATATGCTGGACAGTATAGACAGGGCAGGCTTTGCCCACCCTCTTCTCACTGAGCACAGAGCCTGGCAGCATGGAGGGTCAGTGATCATTTATTGAGATCAAACATCTGCCCAGCACTCAGCCTCCTGCTTTCTCCCTTGGAGCCGACATCTCAGCTTCCTGAGGAGTGATGAAAAAGGAAGCCAACTCTGACCCACAGAAAGAGTCTATTTCCTTAATTCCAAGGCACACAGTTGTTCAGATTTTAATTATTCTGGATTCAGGATATGTCTTACAATTAGTTGGTACATTGCATGGGGTGTTTCTTTTTCTTTTTTAAATTCCCCCCCCCACACACACAAAAGCTATTCCCAAAACAATGCCGTGTCTTACAATTGATGGCATCTTAGAATGAAAGAAAATAGGAGTGGAAATCATGGGGCGGCAGCTGAAGCTCCACCCGTGTGAGACTTCTAGGAGCCATCGTGAAAACTGTTTTGTTCTGTTGTGACTGTTTCCTGGTGTGAACGCAGGGCAACCGGATTTCTAGAGCCCCAGGGTCCCCTAGCCATGCCAGGATCACGAGGCAGATGAAGAAGAGTGTAGCCTGGGTCCTGCCCACGTGTGGTCAGCCGTGCCAGCCTGGCCACTGGCTTTTGTACTTTTCATTCCGGAATTCTTGGAGATGGCTGCCAGGTCGGAGAGGTAGCATCGGGACACACAGGCTTTTCTTGGGCCTTGGAATTCCGGAAGTCGATGGCTAGAGTCTATGGAGCCAGACAGAACACATATGGGAATATGATTACCACGAAGTCAGCTGGCTGGAGCAGGGAAGAGGGCTCGGGTGCAAGAGGGACCCGCATGGTGAGCAGGTCCAGGTCTAGCGCTGCTTCCCTGGACCACATTTCTCACGGTGCACCCCTCAACAGTCTTCTTGAGCAAATACACCCCCACGGTCTCAAAAAGCTTTAGAAAGGCTGTGGGAACTGTCACCCTCTTGGAGAGCCACACACGTTAAAGGTCCCGAGGAGCCCTGCAATAGAGAAACACGAGAAAGGGGGCTTCCCTGGGGGCTCAGTGGTAAAGAATACGCCTTCCAATGCGGGCTCCGTCCCCAGTCTGGGAAGATCCCACATACCTCAGAGCAATTAAGCTCCTGCACCACAACTGCTGAGCCCATGCTCCAGAGTCCAGGAGGCATAGCTCCTGAAGCCCACGCTCTGCAGCAGGATAAGCCCCCACAACGAGAAGCTCGCGCTCGCAACACAGAGTAGCCCCCGCTCACTGCCCGAGCGCAGCAATGAAGAAACAAATAAATAAACAGAATCATTTTTAAAGAAGAGTTGCATTTAAAAAGAAAAAAAAAAATGATGAACTTCCGTTGAATGTTCTCCCAACGCCTTTGATCACAGAACACTTTTATTCAAGTTGCATCTTATAAAATCTGAAGATACAAATTTTCTTCAGAACAGCTGCTGGGCAATAGTTCTATCTTAGCCGAGCCATTGAGGACTGAGAACACTTCCATCACTCTCCAGCTGATCATGGGAAGGAGAAAGCGAAGTAGAGAAGTGATGGGCGCGAGCACAGCAGAGTCCCTTTCTGGGGTCCTGGTGCATGACCCCACTTGCCCGCTCGTCTCCTCCAGGAAGTTGGCCTTGGCTGTCACAGGTGTCCTCAGGGCAGTACGCTGCCAGCACTGGTCTGACAGGTATGAGAGCCAGGTGGGAGGGCTCAGCATGGTCTTGGCACATGGGCTGAGTCACTTTTGGAAGGATCTTCTCTGGAACAGGAACTGGCACACACAGAAACAGCAGCAAAACACAAGGCCATGCTCACCTCGAAATTAGTTCTCTGGCTCCTTGTGCAAACCCAGGACAGACCTTGTAGAATGAGACCACTGCGGGGCACGGGATTCGGAGCCAAAGAGAGAGGACGGTTGCTCTCTGAATTAGGAAACACAGCTGTTGCCTGGGGCTTCCCAGGTGGCGCAAGTAGTAAAGAATCCATTTGTCAGTGCAGGAGACACAAGAGATGTGAGTTCCATCCCTGAGTGGGGAAGATCCCCTAGAGGAGGGAATGGCAAAGCATTCCTATATTTCTTGCCTGGAAAATCCCATGGACAGAGGAGCCTGGCACGTTATAGTCCCTGGGGTCACAAAGAATCAGCCAAGGCTGAGCATGCACACCATGCCAGATGCTGCTTGCAGGTCTCCGGAAATTTGAAAGGATTAATGGTAGGTGACACTGGTTGACAGGCTTCCCCCAGTGGCTTAGTGGTAATGAATCCGCCTGCAGTGCAAGAGATACAAGAGATGTGAGTTCAATCCTTGGGTTGGGAAGATGCCCTGGAGGAGGAAATGGCAGCCCACTCCAGTATTCTTGCCTGGAGAATCCCACGGACAGAGTCTGGTGGAATATAGTCCATGGAGTCGCGCACACACACAACACTGGTTTATAAGCAAGTCCTTGGTGACTACCTCCTGGGTGCAGGATAAGCGGAACTCCAATGTATTAATAGTTTAGGCTGCAAATGGGTCCCTGGTGCCCAGGAAAATGCTGCAGCCCTTGAGAGGTCACAACAGCAAGGATAGGAAATGGCTGATGTTAAACCCTCTCGAAGACAGCTGTGATCAGGGAAGGGCAGCTAGGTTCTTGCGGAAGATTCACTGGAAGCTTTGTTGTTCACTCACTAAGTCATGTCCAGCTCTTTGTAATCCTTTGGACTACAGCATGCCAGGCTTCCCTGTCCTCCACTATCTCCCAGAGTTTGTTCAAACTCCTGTCCATTGAGTTGATGATGCCATCCAACCATCTCATCCTCCGATGCCCCCTTCTTCTCCTGCCCTCAATCTTTCCCAGCATCAGGGTCTTTTCCAGTGAGTCGGCTCTTTGTATCAGGTGGCCAAAGTATTGGAGCTTCAGCTTCACCATCAGTCCTTCCAATGAATACTTGGGGTTGATTTCCTTCAGGACTGACTGGTTTGATCTCCTCGCTGTCCAAGGGACTCTCAAGAGTCTTCTCCAGCACCACAGTTGGAAAAAATGAATTCTTCGGTGCTCAGCTGTCTTTATGATCCCACTGGAAAAACCATTACTTGTGCTAAGTTTTGAAGGGTGGATCCTGGGTAGCTAGGAGTCACAGGCAGCAAATACAGCCGAAGCAAAGACAGCGAGGCAGAACAATCAAAATTTGCTCTTCGAGTGGCGAGCAGGTGCGTGGCATCCCGGGACACCAGGTGGCAGGGTGCAGATGGCAGGCCAAGGAGTTTGGATTTGTCCATAAAGAAATCTCTTGGGTATCAGATGCCACCAGGGGCAGGGTCTCTTGTCTCCCCAAAGAGAGCAGTCAGGAGGGAGCCGCTGAGTGCTGGGTTGGAGCTGAGGACCTCTGGGGCAAGGAGAGATGCAAGCCAAGGGGTTTGATGCAGCAGCCATTTTTTAGTGGACAGTCATGTTCATAGAAGCAGAAGCCCCCAAGCCCAGAGAGTTGAAGTGGGAAACAATTGTGTGAGGCCTGGGGGCTTCAGCCAGAAGCCCCAGGAGAAGTGGCAGAGAGGGGGTGGAGCTATATCCCCATGCCCTGGTGCCAAGATTATGGTTATGACTGAGGCTGAGGAGAGAAGGATGGTGGGGTGGGTGTGGCCCCCACCCAGGATTCCACTGCAGATGTGTTTTTCTGAGCTGCATAGTGGTTATTAAAGAGTTAGGAAAACCTCACTAAGTATCCAGTATCTAGAAATCTAAGTATCTAGATTTCTGGCTTCACTTGGAAGTCCTGGATTTCATGGGTCCATTCCCGGAGTACTGGCCAGAGCTGGTCACATAGCACCTGGGACTTGGCCCTCCCGCTTCCACATCCCTCCGCTACCGTCTCTCACTCGGCCAGCTTCTCTCCTGTCCCTTCTTGGCCCTACTGGGTCCCTGACACGTGGATTCACAACCTGGATGCAGGTCAGGGCACAGGAGGCTGCCGTTCACAGCATGGAGCTGGGGGTGAAATCCGGCCGACACCCAGGCCTCCCATCCCTAGCAAGTCCACCCCTCACTCCCAGAGAAGAGGCGCCTAGTCACACAAAGACACAGAGATTAGACTAGCCCTGACCCCAGATTCTCCCACCCAATCCTGAGTTCCCATTGGACATAGTGGGTCACATGGCCGTGAAAAGGGGGATAAGGCGTTGTGGGGTGGGCTGGGAGAGGCACTGGGACTCAGGAGGGACGTGTTTTCAGAAATCTTTGTCAACTACAAATTGGCACTTGCCAAGAGCATTTGCCAGTGACTGAACAACAATGGCATTTGCCATCTGCCTCTGTGCAGACTGAACTCTCTGCTGCTGCAGCTGCTGACCTTCAACATTCCTGAGGGGGTTCAGGGTGGCGAGGGAGGCACTCTGTGCTCCAGGGAATCTGGTGGGACAAGTCTTTAGATAGCTAGATATTTTCAGGTCTGATCTCATGAACCTAATCCTTGCATCTCTTCATACCTAGAAAAGAACTACATCCCTTTCTTCATGGCGGCATCAGCTCCTTGTGAGAAGCAGAAAACCTTTTGTAAAATAAGTGCTTCATTGCATTGAGCTCCCCTTCACCAAAGTCTTATATCCTGACCTTCCCTACTGTCTCTTTGGAGCGGTCTCTCAGAGCTGTCTGAGTGCTGTCTCCCGGGCTGCAGTCCTCGTTTTGCCCCAAATAAATCTTAACCTACAATTCTTACGTTATGTATCCTTTCAGTCGACACCTTTAAAAATGTGCGGAGATCAGGATGCCGGCTTTGAGGAACAGTCTGGAAGCATCTAACAGAGCCATTTAAAGCGCAAAGGACATTTGCACTGTTGCTACCGCAGTAATTAGTAATCACTGCCTACAAGGATTTTGTTTTTGACTTCCGGCTTCATATATCATGGTTATTTTTATTTCTCTGTTTTGTTGGTGAGGAAATGGAAGCTCACAGAGGTTGAGTGGTTGGCCCCAGGCCACTGCCCATCAGGCTAATACTAGTATCAACCGTCACTGCCCAGGGGGGCTGAGCTGAGCACGTCACACCCCCCATGACAGAGCTGATGCTACTCTCGCATCTCCACAGGGAGGGTGAGGCCTGGAAGGGTCTGAGTGAGTTCCAAGCCACCTCCACTAACAAACCCCAAGGCCCATGCCTAAGAGCTAATTATGAAGCACAAATATGGGATTAAAACCTAAGCCTTCAGTCAAGTCTTCCCTGCTGGCTCAGAGGATAAAGAATACACCTGCAATGCAGGAGACCTGGGTTCAGTCCCTGGGTCGGGAAGATCCCTTGGAGAGGGGGATGGCAACCCACTCCAGTATTCTTGCCTGGGAAACCCCATGGACAGAGGAGCCGGGCAGGTTACAGTCCATGGGGTCGCAAAGAGTCAGACATGACTTAGCGATTAAACAGCAGCAGGAGGAATGGGTCGGGAGTTTGGGATTAGCAGATGCAAACTATTATATATAGTATAGATAAACAACAAGGTCCTCCTATACAGCACAGGGAACTCTATTCAATATCCTGTGATAAACTACAATGGAAAAGAATATAAAAGAAAAATGTATATATATACTGAATCACTTTGCCATACAGTAGAAAGCAACTCTTTGGAAATCAACTGTAGTTCGATTTAAAAAAAAAAAAACAGAACAAAACTAGGCCTTCAGTGCAGAATCTATACTATACTGTTACTATTTCTCCTGCTCCATTTTTTAAAAATTGGAATATAATTGCTTTACAATGGGCTTCCTTGATGGCTAAGATGGAATCTTCCCTGGCTTGGGAAGATTCCCTAGGGGAGGGAATGGCAACCCACTCCAGTGTTCTTGCCTGGAGAATCCCATGGACAGAGGAGCCTGGCGGGCTGCAGTCTGTAGGGTCACAAAGAGTCAGACGCGACTGAGAGAATCTCTTCCTGTGCTTTACAATGTTGGGTTTAGTTTCTGTTGTTCAATGAAGTGAGTTAGCCTGTAGCTTCCTGGGACCCTGAGCTGAGACAGTTCATGCAGGTTACATATTACATGGTTAGCAAACTCTAAAATCTGAGCATTAAGCAGGATGTTTCTAATAACTGGGAATTTGTGCCTTTCCTGTGAGACAGACCACCTATGTGCAATCCTGGTCAGTGTAGGGGTTAAGCTCGGGTCTGAGTCAGTGAGACCTGAGTTCTAGTCCTGCCTTGCAACTCTCGCTGTATGACCGTGGCCAGTCCCTTACCTCCTAAGGTCTCCCCTGCCTCTCCTGGGATATGAACACTGCGGCTCCTGAGCCCTGGGCTCTGAGGTCTGGAGAGGTCCCACGTGGGTGGGGCTCAGCTCTGGTGCACGGCTATCTCACTGAGGATGTGTATGCGAAGGAGTGTGTTTCTCATCACAGGCAGAGGGTCGAGCATTGTTCACCAGCAAGGCGGGTGAGAGTTTTGAACCATTTCAGAGCAAGGCCAGCAGTGGACCCGGGAGCGTAAGCCAGTTGCAGGACAGGGTGGAGGGGCAGCCTCTTCATCATGTCACACGCAGCCACACCCCCTGCAGAGTTGGGGTGCGGGGCTCCCGCCACTTCCTGCAGAGGAGCACCGCCCTTGAGAAGGGGGTCCAGCCTCCTGCAAAAAGCCCTGCCCCGGGACCTGCACCCTCCCACACACTCATGCCTCTCGGACACCTGGTCCATGTCCCAGGATGGTCCCAGGCAGCAGGTAGCACGTGACCAGCCTCCTAACAGTGCTGGGCATCGAGCCACTATGCTCTTCCAGAAGCTTCTATGTCCCCGACCAGTCGGTCATTTTTGCTCTGTCCCTGGAGTTGTTGCTGTGTGTTAGTGGCTCAGTTGTGTCTGACTCTTTGCAACTGCAGCCCGCCAGCTCCTGTGTCCATGGGATTCTCCAGGCAAGAACACTGGAGTGGGTTGCCGTGCCCTCCTCCAGGGGGTCTTGACATCCCAGGGATCAAACCTGGGTCTCCTACACTGCAGGCAGATGCTTTACCACCTGAGCCAGCAGGGAAGCCCAGGGTTGCTGCTGGGCTTGTGACAAAATCCTCCTGCTCAGGACTCGGGGAGAATAGGAGCCACATGCCCACCTCCCAGCTGCCTTTCATTTGCAAGGCCCTGCAGGTGTGGAGGCTTAGCTCTTCCCCAGTGGGAACCCCCTGTGGAGAGGACTAGTGGTCCCCCAGCTGTCGGAGCATGCTGCAACATCCGTGAATATATTAAAAATCTGTTTAGGAGAGAAGAAAGAGGAACTCTACTCAATACCCTGTAATGCCCTATATGGGACAAGGATCTGAAAAGGCGTGGATGTGTGTCTATGTGTAAAATGAGTCACGTTGCTGTACACCGGCAATAACGCAATACTGTAGACCAACTACCGTTGCTGTGCAGTCACTGGGTCACGTCCGACTCTGACCTGACAGGCTGCAGCATGCCAGGCCTCCCTGTCCATCACCATCTCCTGGAGCTTGCTCAAACTCACGTCCATCGAGTCGGTGATGCCATCCAACCATCTCATCCTCTGTCGCCTCCTTGTCCCATTGCCCTCAGGTCTTTCCCAGCATCAGGGTTTTTTTTCTAATGAGTCGGCTCTTTGCACCAGGCGGTCCTTCCAATGAATATTCAGGAATACTCCCATAAAAATCTTTGAAAAAGAGAGGGAGAAAAAAACTCCACTCCGTCGTGCTGAAGCAGCTCTGAGTAGCATCAGGTCAGATGAGCTGCGGTGAGGGCGGAGCTGCAGCGGCCAGAGGCCTTTGCAGTCTTGGATTGTTTGTCCAAGTACATCCTGTGAATATGTGAGGCTCCCTGGCCCCTGCCCAAGGCCCAGCTCCCGTCCATCACGCATTCAAACACTTGAAAGCAAATACAGTATTGGAGCTGTCGGCCAGGGCTGTTTTTCCCTAAGCAGACAGTGTCCAGGTGCCCACCCCCCCAGCAGAGGGGAAATACCAGGATGAGGAACCAGGTCAGAGCACTGGAGTGGTGGGCAATGAAGGGGTGAGACTGCGGACCTGGACCAGGGATGGGAGGGGCTCTGGAAGGCTCTGTTGTGAGGAATAGAAAGGCAGTGGTGTTTCCTTCCCTGAGAGCTGAAGAGAGGCAGGGAGCAAGCAGCTGGAAAAAGGGTCAAAGAACAGGACAGACACGGGGGGGGGCGGG
>CM035272.1:100839957-100873453 GCA_020226075.1 Hydropotes inermis | reverse complement strand
AGGTTTTGCTGAAATGTTCAGGTGCAAATGATCTCTCATTAAAACAGCCACCAGAAGGGCAGGAGGGAGGGTCAAGTGGGAGGGGACATGTATATGCTTATGGCTGATTCACGCTGTTGTGTGGCAGAAAGCAACATCACATTGTAAAGCAATTAACCTCCAATTAAAAGTTAAAGCAAAAAAACCAAAAAACAGCCGCAAGAGAGAAACTGCCGCCTACCTATCTTTCTGGGGAATGGGTGGTCGGGGAGGTCTCAGGAATGAAGATGTCTCCATGGAGACTGAGAACTTGCACAGGGTCATGGAGATTTCCGAGTCAGAGGGCACCTGTCATGAATGAGGAAGTTGAGGCCTGGGGACGGTAAAGTGTCATTAAAGTGATTTGCCCCAAATAATCCAGCCTAAATTCAAACACAGAATCCAAACCAAGAGTATGACACAGATATAGCAAACACAACCTGAAACAAATGTCATGTGCTAAATCAATTGTTGTTGTTCACCTTAAGTTGTATCCAACTCTTTTGAGACTCCATGGACTGTAGCCCACCAGGCTCCTCTGTCCATGGGATTTCCCAGGCAAGAATACTGGAGTGAATTGCCATTTCATTCTCCATTTATGGAGAATATACCTTGTTTAAAAATATATATGATAAAGATAGATGGTGGACTGGCAGTCAGAACTCTGCACACACTGTCCTGCTATATATGTTCAAGCTCATGTAGGAAGATAGCATTCAGTGGTCTCTTATCTCTAGGCATGTGTGAGTGCTAAGTCGCTTTAGTTGCATATGACTCTTTGTGACCCTATGGACTGTAGCCCACCAGGCTCCACTGTCCCTGGGATTCTCCAGGCAAGAACACTGTAGCAGATTGCCATGCCCTCCTCCAGGGGATCTTCTCAACCCAGGGATCAAACCAGCATCTTCTGCAGCTCCTGCATTGGCAGGCGGTTCTTTACCATTAGCACTACCTGGGAACCCCTCTCGTCTCTAACAGATATTAATTTTACAACCTCATGTGCTTTAAATGGTATATTATCAAAGCAGAATTTACACACCCAAACAATGACCTCCAGTACCTTGAAAAGCTGCACACCTATATTTAGCAATTGGATTCACATTTGTTCATTGCTTTCAGAGCTATCCACCTACAGTTCATTCTCATTCCTGAATGCCCATGCGAGTCAGACTCTGGTATCAGCAATTATAAGGAAGACAGTGCTCCCACTGTGTAACTGGTAAGCACACTGCCAGATTTAACCACGGTAGTGAAGGGGGGTCGAGGGGCCCAGGAGGGCAGGACCGCAGCTGTGTGCTCTGCTAGGATGGGCTCATGGCAACTTCACCTGTGCTTTCCAGAGCAGACATCACTAATCAATCACAGCATCCTTTCCCAAGGAAGCTGCATCAAGCACAGAGTCTTTGTCAGCCCGCCTTGTGTCCAGCAACCAGGAGAAACACTGGGAGCCAGAGCAGGGCCAGGCTGTGTTCACTGGCCCGGAGCAAGCGTGCCCAGACCTTCAGCCACACTCAGGGAGGCTGGGGGACAGCACTGTTGGACTTGAGTTTTTGACAAGAGAAGAACTCCTGAGTCCCCCAAGTGTTGGGAGAGGAAGGAAAGCCTCTCTGGAGTGGTGAGTGTGGGCCAGTGGGGATGGGTGGGTGGTGGGGAGTCGGGGGGCTGCTGAGGAAGAGGCTGAGAATGTGCCATGAAGCAGCAAGGGAGGAGGGAGCGGAAGACTTGACTGAGAGCATGAGAGTTTTCCAAGCAGAAAACGGGGAGGAGCAGAGAACTAAGAGAGAAGATAGTTTCTCTGAAGCTCCTCCATGGGCAGTTTGCATGTGGGTTGAGAATCTGAGAACCAGTCAGGGATGCAATGACAGATCGGGAGCCCAACCACAATAAGAGTCCCAGGGAGACTTCTCTTAAGGCAGCGGTCCCCAACCTTTTTGACACCGGGAACCGGTTTGGTAGAAGACAACTTTTCCATGGACCAGGAAGCAGTTGGTTGGTTTCAGAGTGATTCAAGTGCATTACATTTGTTGTGCACTTCATTTTCCAAACTAATGTCACTGCTGATCTGTCAGGAGGTACTGTTGTGTAGCCCGGAGGTTGGGGACTCCCCTCTTAAGGGACCTTCACTTGGGAAGACAAGACCAGTGGAGTAGAGCCATCAGCCGCCGAAGTGTAACTCCACCTGCAGAGGAGCTGAATGGAGGTGCACGGCTGCAGAATGGTAACTTGAGTAGGGATGGGGAAAGGAGGCGAGGAGGCACTTGAGTTGGCTCTTGAGGGAGGAACAGAACCTGCTTAGAAGCAGGGGATGTGAAATAAGTTGGGGGAGGGCTCCAAAGACCTAATTGAGCCCTAAGGAACAGAGAGCAATGGGTGGGGAGTTGTGAGGGTGGAGCACTAGGTCTCAGTGTGGTTGGAATTTAGGAGCAGATGAGTTGAAGATATAGTTCATCCAAGTACTGAACCACAAATGAGAAGGATGGTGACAGAGAAACTCTTCCTCTATGCACAGTACTTCTCATTGCAGACATGTGGGTTTTCCACAGCAAGAAATTCTTTAATTCTCTGTAGATATCAACTGATGTCCTATACTTCAGTTAGATTCTAACTACCCAGAGTTAACACAGACCCCACAGGTTAAGGGCTCAGTTCCATAAAGCTCTCTGCATATTAGACACCAGTAGTGGGCCCCCAGGTTACCCACATTTCTGTCTGGCTTGGCTACCAATTAGGGGTTCCCCTGACTTCCTCCTCAGGCTTAACAATTTGCTTTAACAGTACACAGAACCCAGGGAAATAATTTTACTTACTATTTCTGGTTTATTGTAAAAGATATTGCAAAGGATACAAATGAACACCTGGATAAAGAGGTACCTAAGCAGAAGATCCTAAATGTAGGAGCTCCTGTCCTTCCCATGAACTTTGGGGGACACTGCCTTCCCAGCATATATAGGCATTCCATAACCCAGAAGCTCTCCAAACCTATTTGCTCAGGGTTTTTATAGAGGTTCCATTATGTAGGCAGATTTGATTAAATCCTTGGCCCTTGGTGATTAATTCAGCCCCCAGTATCCCTCCCCTCATGGAGGTTGAGCGTGGATTGAAAGTTCCAACTCTCTTGTCACATGGTAAGTTTCTCTGGCAACCAGCCAGAGAAGTGTCCTGAAGATAGTGTTATCAAGAAGTTATCTCATTAGTATAAATTCAGATCTGGTGAAAGGGCTTATTATGAGTAGCTCTCGGTTAGTATAGTAGTTAAAAACATGGTCTTGGAGTCAGACAGCCAGAGTTTGAATCTCAGCCCCGCCACTTACTAACTGTGACCTTGGTCAGACTCTGGGCTTCCAAGGTGGTGCTGGTGGTAAAGAACCCACTGCCAATGCAGGAGCCGCAGGAAATGTGGGTTTGATCCCTGGGTTGGGAAGATCCCCTGGAGGAGGGCATGGCAGCCCACTCCAGTATTCTTGCCTGGAGAATTCCAGGGACAGAGGAGCCTGGCGGGCTGTAGTCCGTTGTGTTGCAAAGAGTTGGCTATGAAGCGACTTAGCCACATGAATCACTAAGATGCTCTTCTCAGCCCTATCATTTAGTAAATGCCATGGGTTTTTGGAGATCTTGTGCCCGGAACAGGGGACGAAACTCAAATATCTATTTCTTGTCATATCACAATGTCACAGTGTCAGAGGACTCAGCCCTTGTCCCAGAGCAGATAGGGAATATAGAAGGCTCACTTTCATCTAGAACTCCCCTTCTGGTGTTCAGCTGGGGTTGTGCTCCGTCAGCCTCTCCCCTTTGCCTCCCAAACAGCCCACCTGCTCCTTCATCAGTCTTTCTCCCATCCAACCCTCCCCCGTCACAGAGATCTGGTTCTCACTTTTAATCCTCATAGAGCCGTTACTTAGCTGCATGCCAGGTACTCTGCTGGTTGCAGAGCAGCTCTCAATTCTAGTTGAGTCCAAGAGAATCACTGCACTTCATCTGGCTGCTCGAGACCTGACCAAGAAGTCTGGGCTTTCCTCGTGGGTGCCCAGCTGCCACCTGGATGTCTCTGTCGATGTTAGCCCTCTACAGATAACCACGTGGTACGGAGGAGGCGCCCTCAGGGAGGGCCCAGTGTGCATGCCTGCCTTTACAATTCCAGCTGCTTTCTGTTCTTCCAGTTTAAGAAGGAAAGAGCCAGCTGGTCCCTCCTTGTAATAAATGCTTCTGTGTGTTTGAAGACAGTAGTTAAGTCATTCTTGAGCTTTCTCATCTCCAAACTAAACAATCCTGGCCCTCGTAACCTTTCTTGGCAAATCTGAAGGCCCATATGCAGAGAGAAAGCAAAACAAAACCATCTGATGGGGGAGGCCGCCTATCTCCAAGCCAGACTGCGTTTGGAAACTCGGTCTTTAATTACATGTAAATTCAGTAGCTCCTAGCATCTGAGCCAGTGAGAGACCAGGTGCTCATCAAGCCCCCTCATGTGTTTGGCTGCCAGGCTGTCAGCGCCTGGCTGAGGCTGGCATTTCTTCTGTGTTCAGATGCATTGGGAGGATGAAAAGGTACATCGCTCAGGGAGTGAGCCAGGAATACAGACTGCTGAAACTTCCTGCCTCAAGTCTCTAGGATTTTCTAGAGTCAGGCAGCCTGCTAGGGAGGCTGCCCTCTGACCCCACAGAAGCCGGCAAGACCGGTTTCCCGGGAACTCTAAGTGGAACTGGTAACCTTAACTTGTCAGCTCTCCCCAGACTTCCTGCTGCTTCTAAATGGGAGAGGCTGCCTGTGGGTCCTCAGATCACATTCAGATTCCTTCCCTTGGTGGTTTTCTGGGGGCACCTTTCCCAGGAATTCACTAGGTGTCTTGGGAGACCCCGGGTTAGTGTGTCTTGTCCTTAGGTTTTGCTGGCTGTGGACCAATTGTCCTTTTGGTCTCCGGGGCCTCTTTTTTCCTTCAAAGCCCAGTGTTTGTAGATCAGGCCGAGCTTCCAGGACGCAAGAGTCACACTACAGGCTCATACAATCACCTAATAAATTCAACACATTTTTCTAAATAAATAAAAAGCTATTCGGACAGTGCCGATACCCTGAGTGTCCTTCTCATTACACCTGGAAATGGATATGGCGGGGGGTCCATTAGGGCATCCTTCTGTCTGTCTGTCTGTGCTGTTCTTCCTGCTGGCTGCTCAGGCTGTGGGCCCCTGCTTTTGCAGTAACAAAATTTACCTATTTTAAGCATTCAGTAGGTTTCTAAAAAAGTTATTTTATTGAAGTATAGTTGATTGACAATGTTTAATGTACAATGTGTTAATTTCTGCTCACGGCAAAGTGATTATTTTATATATATATATATGTATTTTTTCGTACTTTTCTAAAATGGTTTATCACAGGATATTGAATATAATTCCCTGTCCTGTACAGTAGGACCTTGCTATTTATCCATCCTGTATATAACACTTTGCATCTGGAATAACTTTCGGTATTTTTACAGTTGTGCACTCATCACCATAGTAACTGTAGAACATTTTCATCACCCCAAAGGGAAACCTTGTGACCATTTGCAATGACTCCCCACCCCCTTCCCTCCCACCTGGGCAGCCATGAATCTACTTTCTGTCTCTACAGATTTGTCTACTCTTGTCATTTCATATAGATGGAATCATATAATATGTGGCCTTTTGTGGCTGGCTTCCACGACATAATGTCTTCAAGGTTCATCCAAGTTAATGATATTCCGTTGTCTGGAGATACTGCATTCTGTTTATCCCTTCATCAGTTGGTAGACATTTCATGGGCACATTTTGTGTGAACAGGTGTTCAAGCCTCTAGGATATACCTCACAGTGGAATTACTGGGCCATTTGGTAACTCTGTTTCAAGGATGCACCCACTGTTTTCCAAAGTATCTACAGCATTCTACATCCCTACCAATAATGCATGAGAGCTCCAATCTCCCCACATCTTGACCAATCCCTTTATTGTCCATCTTTTTTATTCTAGCAGTCCTAGCAGGTGTGAAGTGGGTTTTGGTTTGCATTTCCCTAAGAACTAGTGACAAACAGCATATTAAAAAGCAGAGACATTATTTTTCTGACAAAGGTCTGTATTGTCAAAGCTATGGTTTTTCCAGTAGTTGTGTATGGATGTGAGAGTTGGACCACTAAGAAGGCTGAGTGCCGAAGAATTGATACTTTTGAACTGTGGTGCTGGAGAAGACTCTTGAGAGAGTCCCTTGGACTGGAAGGAGATCCAACTAGTCAATCCTAAAGGAAATCAATCCTGAATATTCATTGCAAGGACTGATTCTGAAGCCGAAACTCCAATACTTTGGCCACCTGATGTGAAAATCAAATTCATTGCAAGATTCTGATGCTGGGAAAGATTGAAGGCCAGAGGAGAAGGGGGTGACAGAGGATGAGATTGTTGGATGCCATCACTGACTCAATGGACATGACTTCGGGCAAGCTCCAGGAGATAGTAATGGACAGGGAAGCCTGGTGTGCTACAGTCCATGGGCTTGCAGAGTCGGACGTGACTGAACAACTGGACAACAACAAAGAACTAATGATGTGGAGCATCTTTTCCTGTGTTTTGGAATCTTTGACATATAGATTACATTTGAATCTTCCAAAGAGGACACAGTAGGCAGTCATTCCTAATGCATGGGACCATGGTTCACCCTTGCACAGGGCAGGTCCTGGAATGTGAGCTTACAGTGCTGAGCTGGAATGCACTGCCCCAAAGCTGTCTGTGTGCAACAATGTGAGTTTGGGGAACATCTTTAGGGTATTATTTTTACAAGCTTTTCTCAAAGTGAAACATCCTTAACTCTTTTTTTCCTTTTACATGGAGCTTTGTCAAGGGTAATTTTGGCTAAAACAAAAAGGGAAAAGAAGGGACTTCCCTGGCAGTCCAGTGGTTCAGACTTTGCCTTCTACTGCAGGAAGTGTGGGTTCGATCCCTGGTTGAGGAACAAAGATCCCATATGCCTCGTCGTGGCCAAAAAAAAAAAAAAACACATAAAATACAAGCAGTATTGTAAAAAATTCAATAAAGACTTTAAAAATGGACAAAACAAAAAAAAAAAAAAAAGAAGAAAAATCTTAAAAAAAAGGGAAGGGCTCCCCTGATTGCTCAGTGGAAAAGAATCCGCCCGCCAATGCAGGAGAATCAGTCCCTGGTCTAGCAAGCTCATGCATGCTGCGGAGCAGCTGAGCCCCTGCACCACAAGCCCTGAATCCTTGATCTGGAGCCTAGGCATCACGGCTACTGAAGCCCAGGTACCTGGAGACTGTGCTCCACAGCCAGAGAAGCCCCCGCAACGAGAAGTCCTCACATCTGCATTAGAGAGTAGTCCCTGCCAGCTGCGATTGGAGAAAGCCTGAGCAGCAACAAAGACCCAGCACAGCCAAAAATGGATAAATAAATATTTTTTAAAAAAGGGAAAAGGAGGCTAAAATCTATCTCCTTGAAAAATTATAAAATTCTGTTGTGTGATGGGGAGGGTTGAGGAAGTTGGGCCCCCTGTGTCCCTTCTCGTGGCCACCAGTGGCCACCTCTGCAAGATTGTCCTCATACTTTTGCTTCCGAAATGGTTCGGGCACAGCTGGAGACGTGGCAAGGGGCATGGAGGTGGTGCAGGGTTGTCTCGGCTTGGCTGGGACTCCAGGTTCCCGGAGGTCACTGCGCAGACACTTGGAAGCACAGAGGTCCCAGCTCCGTCCCCACACGGGCAGCGAGGCGGTCCTGGGCGTCCTGGGCTTTATAAGCCAGACAGACCATAGGCCAGTGTGTCCCAAGTGATGGGGAAGCAGTGGCCATCTGCGGGCCTGGCCGTTGTTCTGGTGTCTTCTCAGGAGCATCTTCCCTTGGCGAACCATGACCTCAGCTGGCCCTGTAAGGGTGCATGCCTCTGATTTCCTGGGTGTCTCTGCTGATCCTGTGATGATGGGCTTTGATTCTCTGCTGGCACCTTCCTGAAGCCCAGTGTGGTCTCCAGACACGCTACCCACCTTTCCCCACTGTTGACCTGCCCCACAAGCCAGGCAGGGCCTCTCATCTGAGCCCCAGGAGAAGCTGAAGTTTTCTCCTCAGTATAATTCAAATGTGTCCCTTCTTTGAACATCCAAAACCACGGTAGGGAATTTTTTTTTTTTTTTTAGTAGAGAGAGAGGGGTGAGAAGGGGGACATTTGAGTTCTTAAATTTTATAGGCACACCCTTGGCTGAACCTACAGGTTTTCATAAGCTGCTGTATAACCAACTTCCTCATCTTCCTTGTGGAGGTAATGACACCTACTTCTGCGGTGATTTTCTTGAATCACTTTTCGTCACATCTATCCTCTCCCTCTGAAAAATTAGCATAGTTGGTCAAGCTGGGTTGTCCAGGCCACACTCTTGGACTCCTGAGTCAGGGTACCCCTCTCTCTTTCTTATCTGTGCCCGGGCAGGAGGGCACCTCTGAGCTTCCACTCCCCCCAGCCTCACTGCCTACAGGGACAGGTGGCACTCCAGGATATGGGGACAGGCAAAGCCTGGAAACCTCGCAAGCCCTGCATTCTTGCATAAAGCAAATTATAGAAATTTTTGATTTACTTTAGGATTGCTGTTGGTTATTATAAAATTATAATAATCAGTGGGGTTGCTGTCAAGACAGACACATAGACCAATGGGACAGAGATAGGAATACAGAAATAGACCCAGACTTACATGACTGATTTTTTTCTAGCAAAGGCACCAAGGAAATTCAGTATAGAAAGTATGATCTTCAACAAATGGTGCTAGGAAAAAATGGATAGCCATAAGCAAAAAAAAACAAAAACAAAAACAAGCTTAATCATTACTGGACATTATATAAAGAATCAACTCAAGATAGATTATAGACGTAAATGTAAGAGCTAAGACTACATAACTCCTAGAAGAAAACATATGATATATCTTAGTTACCTTGGTTTGGGCACCAATTTGTTAAATTCAACATATAAAGTATAAATCATAAAAGAAATAATCTATTGACTGGATTTTATCAAAATTAAAAAAATTAACTTTTGCCTTTCATAAGGCACTTAAGAAAATGAAAAGGAAAGCCACAGACTGAAGATATTTGCAAAACATACACATGACAAAGGACTCATACTAAAATTTATAAATAAGTTATTTATAAGAAGACAACGTAATTTTTTTGAATGGTCAAAAGATCTGAAAAAAAAAAAAAAACTTCACCAAAGAAAATATAGAGCTGGAAAATAAACACATGAAAAGAGGCTTAACATCATTAGTCACTAGGGAAATGCAAATTACAACCACAATGAGATACCACTAACCCACTTGAGTGGATAAAATGAAAAAGACTGACCATACCAAATGTTTGCAAGAGTGTGAAGCAACTGGAACAGTCATTCACTGCTGGTGGGAATGGAAAATAGTATGACCACTTTGAAGAGAATTTTGTCAGTGTGTTTTTTTTAAGTTAAAAATATATCTACCATATGACTCAGCCATTCCATCTCTGTTTATTTACACTCCACCAAAAAAAAAAGAGAGAGAGAGAGCCTATGTTCACACAAAGATTTGTAACCCGATGTTCATAATTGCTTTATTTGAAATTATCAAAAATGGAAAGCAGTCCAGGAGAATCCCAGAGAATGAACAGATTAACAACTTTTGACATATCTGTACAATAGAATGACACTCACCAATAAAGAAACAATTGATGTAGACAAAAGCATGACTGAATCTCAAAATAATTATGCTAAGTAAGAAAAAAAGGCAATAAAAAGTAGATACTATGATTCTAGTTGTATAAAATTGCAGAAGTGCAGCTAATCTACAGTAAGAGAAAGCAGATTGGTGGCAGGCTTCTGGGCGGAGGGAGTTAGAAAGCCAGAAGAGCCGCAAAGTAACAGAAGGGAGTGCTTGAGGGTGATATGTATATGTTCATGATCTAATTGCGGTGACAGTTTCAGAGATGCATAAATATGTTCAAACCATTCAAGTGCACACTTGAATTATACAAGGTTTATTAAGTGGCAATTACACTTTGATAAAGTTGTCACCAATAAAAAGAAAAAAAAAGAGCCCTTATCTTCCAGAGATAGACATTGAATGTTTTACAAACAAAGTTATCTAAGTACCGAAATTTGTTTCAAGATAATATAGGAAGGGGTGTGAAGTAGGTGGTAGATACAGGGTGACCTAGAAGATGGACCATCAGATGACAAAGGTTGAGGATGGGCTCGTTTGCGTGTGTGTTTGAAACACTGCATTAAAAAAATTGCTGACTAGAAAATGTGACTTTTACCCCAAGAATGTAGCACAGTTTTTTTTCTTTAGTCAGAAACCTCATTAGCTTTTATTTAGTTTAATAAAAAGGTATATGGGTGACACGGTCCAAATGAATTGGTTAAAATTAATGTGAAACAATTAATAATTAATCAAGGCAGGTCTTTAGGCAGGCTGGATTTTGTCAAAGAAGACACATGGGGAGAGGATCTTCAATGAGAAGGGATGAGATTGCTGAAAGGCCACTCTTTTATAGATTGATAGAATGCATGTGCATAGAGGTGTGAAATAATGGAGAAATATGGCCAGGGCGTTAGAAGTGAGGACCGTGAAGGCTTCCTTTGGTGCTTAGCTCCCTGGGAGAAGCATCAGTATCCCAACCCCATGCTCCTGCAGGATCAGCCTTGCAGCCTAGAGTGGAGGGAAAATTCCAAGCCTGCTAACAATTAGGACAGTGCCCCTCTAATAAAAGGGCCTGTCCATGAAATCTTCTGGAACGCCTGGTGAGCTCCCACATTAAATCCTCAGAGGCTTTTACTATCTGTGAGGGTTTGAGAACTGGTAACTAAGTAGAGCCTCTTTACTTTGGGCTGCTTGATGGGTATCCAGGGTGGGGAGTGGAGACTGAGGCACACTACTGCCTCAGAGTCTATAAGAGCAGCCGAAGAAAGCGGGTCAGAAAAGGTATACTGCTCTCTTGACTCTACACAAACGCATAGAAGTTTGCTTATATGGACCAGGCATACTGTTAAGGTTATCTGACATGTGTTGATATAATTTAAGTTTTTAATTTTATTTGTGTTGTTTAGTTGCTGAGTCATGTCCAACTCTTTGTGACCCCATGGACTGTAGCCCGCCAGGCTTCTTTGTCCATGAGATTTCCCAGGCAAGAATACTGGAGTGGGTTGTCATTTCCTACTCCAGGGGATCTTCCGGACCCAGGGATCGAAACGGCGTCTCCTGCAGTTCTATTACATTGCAGACAGATTCTTTACCACTGAATCACTGGAGAAGCCCCTGGATTTGCCATATGTCCCAGCAATTCTACTCTTTCATATATAAGAGAACTGAAAACTTATCCACACAAACTCTTGTGCATGGATATTCGTAGCATGTTCTTTATGATAATGTCCATCAACTGGTACACAAATAAACACAATAATGGGATTCAACATTCAACTATAGAAAGGAATGAAGTATGCTAAAGTATGGATGAACTTTGAAAGCACATCGCTGAGTGAAAGAAACTGGTTTCAAAAGTCCATATAATTTATGGTTCCGTTTATATGATATGCCTAGATAGACAAATCCACAGAGACAGAAAGTAGATAAATGGTTGTCAAGAGCTGAAGGAGACAGAGATGCAGAGTAACTGCTAAGGGTACTGGGTTCTTTGGGGAGTTATGCAAATGTTCCAGAAGGAGATGGTGGTGATGGTTGCACGTGTGTGTGTGTTAGTCACTCAGTTGTGTTTGACTCTTTGTGACCCCGAGGGCTGTAGCTTGTCAGGTTCCTCTGTCCATGGGATTCTCCAGGCAAGAACACTAGCGTGGGTAACCATACCTTCCTTCAGGGGATCTTCCCAACCTAAGTATCAAACCCAGGTCTCCTGATTGTGGGCAGATTCTTTACCGTCTGAGCCACCAGGGAAGCCCTGGTTGCATAGCCTTGTGAATATACTAAAAGCCACTGGACTGCACATGTTAACGGGGTTAATTTTACGATATGGAAAGTGAAAGTGAAAGTCGCTTAGTCATGTCCAACTCTTTGTGACCTCATGGACTATACAGTCCATGGAATTCTCCAGGCCAGAATACTGGAGTGGGTAGCCTTTCCCTTCCCCAGGGGATCTTCCCTACCCAGGGATCGAACCCAGGTCTCATGCATTGCAGGTGGATACTTCACCAGCTGAGCCACAAGGGAAGCCCAAGAATACTGGAGTGGGTAGCCTATCCCTTCTGCAGGAGTTCTTCCCAACCCAGGAATCGAACTGGTGTCTCCTGCATTGCAGGCAAATTCTTTACCAACTGAGCTATCAGGGAAGCCCATGATATGTAAACTATATCTCAATTTTCTAAAAAAGGGAATGCGATCTAATCTCTCAAATTTCAAGACACGAAAGAGTCAGCAATGACAAGTCTTCCTTCCTCCCCTGGGAGCAGCTACCTATTGCCCCTGCAGCCCTTAGGCTCCATGTTGATCAAGGAATCAGTTTTCTATTGTTCGTGTTGGTGTCTTATGCACAGTTTTTTATATTATACTCACTGCTTTCCAGTTTGCTTTTTTCCTTGGTTACAGTCTACTTGTCCCTTTTTTAAAAAAATTTTTCATTGAAGTATAATTGCTTTACAATGTTGTATTAGTTTCTGCTGTATAACAACACGAATCAGCCACATGTATACATATATCCCCTCTCTCTGAGTCTCCGTCCTACTCCCCGATCCTACCCCTCTAGGTCATCACAGAGCACCTAGCTGAACTCCTTGTGCTATACATCAGCTTTCCACTGGCTAGCTACTTAATACATGTGTGTGATAAGTCGCTTCACTTGTGTCCGACTCTGTGCGACCCTATGGCCTGTTAGGCTCCTCTGTCCATGGGATTCTCCAGATGAGAAGACTGGAGTGGGTTTCCATGCCATCCTTCAGGAGACATTCCTGACTCAGGGATCGAACCTGCGTCTCTTACACCTACCGCATCGGCAGGCAGGTTCTTTACCACTAGCGCCACCTGGGATGCCCGTTTAATACATGGTAGTGTATATATGGGGCTTCCCTGGTGGCTCAGATGGTAAAGAATCTGCCTGCAGTGCCGGAGGCCTGGGTTCGCGACCAGCACAGCACACAGTGTATGTATGTCCATGCCAGCTCTCCCAATTTGCCCTGCTCTCTCCTTCTCTTGTATTAGACATACTGGGACAATCCGTTGCAGGTGACTATGTCCTGCAGATTAACATGAGATAGCCATCTATAATAATGGTGACAATCATATCATATCACGAGCATCAGTAGTCTTTATCAAGCCCAGACCAGATTAAGGAGTTTGAGTTAAATTTGGTCTCATCTGGACTGATTGAATCTGATTCTTGGCCAGGACACCCTGGGGATTGCCTGGGATTTTGTTTTCAGCAGAGTTTGAGGTTATATGATTTTTGGTGACAATGTGCACAGTCAAATGAATCTTTTCAGAACATTTTTGTTCCTGAAGGCTTATGAGGGAACTGCCAAACTGAGTTAAATGAATCAAGAGACCAACCCGCCGTGGGCCATAGTAAGCAAAGACGCAACTGAGAGCCACCTTCAGCTGGCTACAGTTACCTGGCCTAGATGCCCACAGACCTCTCAGGTTAGGAGAGTTGGAACAGCAGGTACCAGCACAAAGATCCCCACTCACTCTCCCAGGGACCAGATTGCTAATATTGTGCTGGACCCCTTAACACCTTTAAGGATTGAGGTCCTGGACTTTCCTAGTGGTCCAGTGGTAAAGAGTTTGCCTGCTAACACAGAGGACACAAGTTCGATTCCTGGCTGGGGGACTAAGATCCCACATGCTGCGGGGCAACTAAATCCGCTGCAACTACTGAGCCCAAGCATTACAATGACTGCAAATCATTCACTCTAGAGCCCAGGCTCCACAAGAGAAGCCACAGCAATGAGAAGCCCCTGCACCCCAACTAGAGAATAGCCCTGCTTGCTGCAACTAGAGGAGGTCTGTGAGCAGCGATGAAGACCCAGCGCAACCAAAAATCAACAAATAAATAAATTGATCAAGTTTTAAAAAAAGAATTGAAGGGAATTCCCTGGCAGTCCAGTGGTTAAGGCTTTACCTTCTAATGCAGGGGGTATAGGCTCACTCCCTAGTCAGGGGCCTTGGGGTCAAAAATACCCAAAATGTTGTAACAAATTCAATAAAGACTTTAAAAAAATAATGGTTCACATTAAAAAAAAAAAAAAGAAATCTTTCCTTGTGATTGGAAATAAGTTTTGAAATGAAGTAAACTGATTGGAGGCCGTCAGAGCTGCCTCTGGAAATATGCTGAGGGCATTGTTACCCCTCTGTCCCTCCCCCTCCTCTAGATTACTAAAAAATAATACATTTATAATGTGCAAGACAAATATGGATTGAACATAAAATGATTTCTTTAAGATTTCTTTGAGTAAAGTTTCAATTTGAGTAAAGTTTAAAGCCATATATTTTATGATAAAGGGCCTTTAACTTAAGATGGCCAAGGCACTGATATTATATATTTGCTGTAAAGAGAATTATAAGAGTTTTATTTTTCTGATATTAAAAGTTACTTAATAAAGACTTGTTTCCATTAAAAAATAAAAAAATAAAAATAAATAAAAATTAAAAATAATTAAAAAAAAAAGAGGTCCTCTGGCCTGTTTTGTCCATTTGTTCATTAGTATAAACAAAAAACAAAAAAACAGTGAGCTTGAGTGGGATTAGCTGTCCTCTCTGCAGTTTTGCTGCTGTTGGTCCTGAAAGTGATTCTACACAGAGTTCCCAGATGTCCCATTCTTTATGAGGTTAGTAGGACACATACACTGAGTGGTCCTCTCATCACGGTTCCTGGTCAGTTCCCAGGGATGATCTCTCTGTGTCCCGATGCCACCTCTGTCGGTAGTAAGTATGAGTGCAGGCCACTCTTGTTAGAGCTGATGAAGCCCCGTGGGTGAGGAATACAGGAGCTCCCTCCAGGGCAAGAGGCATGGAAGGGGACAGGTCAAAGATGTTGCGGGGTTGTGAAGCTGGAGAGGCTAAATCCATCAAGGAGGCACCAAATACTAAGAGAACCTACTCCCCAGCTTTGTGGAGAGGATTCATTGCAATGGAACCCAACGTGCTTAAAACAGCTGCTGCTCAAGAAATGTTGGCCTTAGCAGGTAAAGAGTAGAGTCAAATAGCTATTTGCAAAAGAGGATGTCCATTGAAGAAACTATTTTGCAGAAACCACAGAGGCCATCTGGTCTTGGATTGAGGGTTTGATGAGGACCCAGGGCAACTACTGTTGGGGCTGCAACAAGGAATCCACAGGGGAGAAACCAACAGCTCAGCAGCTGCAAGAAATGCCCACTTGAGGACAGAGAATCATGGTGGCGTGAACATGGCTTATTGGTGAGTGATTCTCAGAACTCTTGGAGAAGGAAATGGCAACCACTCCAGTACTCTTCCCTGGAGAACTCCATGGACAGAAGAGCCTGGTGGGCTATAGTCCATGGGGTTGCAAAGAGTTGGACACAACTGAGCAACTAACACTCTCAGAACTCTATAGAGTTCTTACCCATTAAGTGGGCATAATTATATTACCTAACTCATAAGATCACTGCAATAATATTTGTAAAGGCTGAGTCCTTTGCCTGATACAAAATATTGTTTGTTGTTTAGGTGTTAAGTTGTGTCTGACTCTTTTGAGAGCTGTAACCCACCAGGCTCCTTTGTCCATGGGATTTCCCAGTCAAGAATATTGGGGTGGGTTGCCATTTGCTTCTTCATGACAAAATGAGTGTGCGTTAAGTGGTGATAGGGGTGGAGGTGATGTTTCTTGGAAGATTTTATAAGACTCCTTGTAGGGCAGACTCAGTCTGTTGGTCAGGTGTTTCGAGCTCATGTGGGTAAAAAGCAAGGGCTGGCATGTAGGCTTTAGAGGTGTAGAGAAGCTGCTGTAATTAAGAGGGGAGGGACTCAGTTTTCCTGGGTTGAGGATGGGAATTCCAGGAGGAAGAGCATCAAGGATGAAGGTTCAAAAGAGAAAGAACTTTGGGAAAGAAATTTATTCATCAGGGCTTTGAAGTCTTCCTTGAGTTAGTTCCTCAACATCATCTGTCAAGTCTATGCATCTCACTAAAAGTTTTGAAGATGTGGACTCTTTGGTTATCTCGAAGAGAGGCTGAGTTCTGAGTTCAGTTAAGCAGGTGACGAAAACCAGACTGACCCATGGACGCAAGATCCAGAAGCTAGGGAACTGCTGACCTCTGGGGTATATTGTTATTGCTATGATCATGGTGAATCTAGAAGAGGGGTCAATGGTTGGGGCCAGGAGATGCGATGTGGGCTAAGAGCATGATTGGGGAGGTGGGGGAGGGAAGAAACCCAGAGACTATATATTCTTTGAACAAATCCCCAGAAAGGAATCCAGGAGGAAGGAAGATGGTTTGAACCTCAGAGGAAGCAAGAGGAACATGGGGGTCCAAGTTACACCAGGATGGAGGTCATGAGCCAAACAGCAAACAGATAGCCCCTCCCTCTGTCATGGAGGTGACTGTGTCTGAGAATCTCGGTCTTGGGCTGTAACTGAGCAGGATCCTATGAGGTCTTCTAGAGCAGCCACTTCCTCCATATCTTCTACTTTAGCTCCTCTCTGAAGGACCTAGAAGCTGTATCTGATGCACATTTCCTGAGTTGTTTTATGATGCTAACACCATCACCCAAGGGAAGAAATTAACTACTTGATAATCGTGAGCACTAGCCTCCAGACCTACTGGCACCTAAGGATTGATAATGCTCACTCCTGTGACGTGGACCTGTTATCTCACCATCAACCAATCAGCGTTGTGCAGGAGCTATCACACACCCTGGGACGCCCCTCCCTCACCTGGCCTTTAAAAATGCTTTGCTGAGGGGACTTCCTTGGTGGTCCAGTGGTTAAGACTTCACCTTCAAACACAGGAAATGTGGGTATGCGGGTTTGATCCCTGGTGGGGGAGCTAAGAAACCACATGCCTCTCAGCCAAAACACCAAAGCCAAAACATAAAACAGAAGCAAAATTGTAACAAATTCAATAAAGACTTTTAAAAATTATTTATTTTAAAAGTAAAGACTTTAAAAAATTACTTTGCTGAAACCCATCAGGGAGTTTGGGCTTGCTGAGCACTGGTGTGGTTCGTACTCAGCAACAAATGCCGCATTTCCCTTCATTACAACCTGGTGTCAGTAAATTGCTTTTGCTGAGCCTGGGTGAGCAGACCCAAGTTTGGTTCAGTAACAAGGTGAGGCGTGGACAACCTTGGACTTGGGTCAGGAGGCACCACATGTGTTCAGATTGCACTTCTTTTTCTTGTGGTGGTCTTGGAAAGAGGCCACATTCCTTAAGCCCTAGTGGCTGAACTAGTCCTTGTGTGTTAATGATGTAAGGTAAGGTGACTCTTATGCCTGAAGAATCAACTAGAACATAAACAGTTTAGGGAAGAAGTTTCAGGGATAAGAATTGCTGGTGGGGGTCTGATTGTCAGGTTTATGGTCCTGGATGAGAGGCATTTATTGAGGCTTACTGTGTGCTGAGCATCATCCACTTGTTTCCATGTTGGAAATGCAGAATTCTTTTAACCCAATTAACAAATATTTGTAAGTGCTGACTGGGCTTCCCTTGTAGCTCAGTTGGTAAAGAATCTTCCTGCAATGCAGGAGACCAGAGTTCGATTCCTGGGTCAGGAAGATCCCCTGGAGAAGGCAATGGCAACCCACTCCAGTATTCTTGCCTGGAAAATCCCATGGACAGAGGAGCCTGGTGGCAGTCCTTGGGGTCACAAAGTCTGGCATGACTTAGTGACTAAACCACCACCATATAGTTGTAGGTTCCACATATAGAAAATGGTCTAAGGTGCCTGGGATGTGACCTTTCTCCTTCTTTTTACCTCCTTGTATTAAAGTTTATTTATAATTCCCTCAACATTGATATACAGGCTTCCCAAGTGGCTCATCGGTAAAGAATCTGCCTGCCAATGCAGGAGACACAGGTTTGATCCTTGGGTTGGGAAGATCATGGCAACCCACTCCAGGATTCTTGCCTGGGAAATTTCATGGACAGAGGAGCCTTTTTGGTTACGGTCCATAGGGTCACAAAGAGTTGGACAGGACAAGTGACTAAACAGGCACACAACATTAATTTTTACCAAAGAGGCACTTGGTTTAGCCAAAAACAACATGAAACTGCATATACTCTTGTCAGTCTGAGATTGGAAAGTCAAACGTGACCTTTTGTGATGATTTATTATACTTCCCCATCCCAGCCCCACGGCCCATGAAGAAGAGAATCTGGTTGGTAGCTGTTTTTTCTCAGTGCTACCCTGACCACAATCTGAACTATATCCAATAACGCTGGTAAGATGATTTTAAATTACATTGTCTTTAACTTTGTTTTGTCAAGGAGGCTGTGAAATCTCTGACCCTAGTCTTGTCTTTGCATTTGGAGAGAGCCAATTGTGCTCTTTGTAAAAAAACCTCAAATTCTTACTGGACCCATGGATGGAATTTTAAGCAATAGTATTAAAGAATCTGCCTGCCAACTCAGGAGATGTAAGTGACTCGGGTTTGATCCTGGGTCATAAAAGCCTATTTATTAGATTGAAGAAGTTCTCTTCTATTTTTTTATTTTCTAAGAGTTTTTATTATGAATGAGTGCTGAATGCTTTTTTTGTACCCATTTAAATAGTTATATAATTTTCTCCATCCTTCTGTTAACTGGCTAATTACACTGATCAGTTTTTCTAATATTAACTCAACTTTCCATTTCTGGTATGAAGCTTTCCTAAGTATTATACATTTAATACATGACTAGTTAAAGTTGCTAATATCTCATTTAAATTTTTTGTACCTGTGTCCCTTTTACTTTTTTTCTAATGCCTTTGTCAAGTTTTATAATAGAATTATGCTGACCTCATAAAATAAGTTGGAAATATTTTTGCCTGCTTTGTTCTCTGAGTTTGCGAAAAGTTTGCATTATTTCTCTCTTAAATGTTAGAACTAATGAAACTATCTTGAGCAAAGTTTTCTTTGTGGAACATTTTTATAATAAATTCTTTTTCCTAAATACAGGATTATTTATATTTCTATTTTATCATATCTGAGTTACAGTAAGTTGCATTTTTCAAAGAATTTGTCCATTTCATCTAAGTTGTCAAATTTGTTGGTTGGCATAAAGGTTTTTAAATAGTATTTTCTTACCATTCTTTCAATATCCGTAGCATTTTCAGTGTTGACCCCTCCTTTATTCTAATGTTGATAATTTCCATTCTCTCTCCTTTTTTGGTTGATCTAGAGTTGATCTTTTCAGTGAACCAACATTTGGCCTTATTAATTTTCTTTATTCTTTATTTTTATGCCATCTATTTCTGTTCTTATTATCTCTTTAATTCTACTTACTTTAGGTTTACATTTTCTTCTTTCTTTACTCATTTTTTAGACTCTCAAATTAGAACATGAAGTCATTGTTTTTGACCTTTGTTCTTTTCTAATGTATATATGCAAAACTACGGGCTTCCCAGGTGGCGCTGGTGGTAAAGAATCTGCCTGCCAGCGCAGCAGACAAAAGAGATTTGGGCTTGGGCTTAATCCCTGGGTAGGGAAGATCCCCTGGAGTAGGAAATAGCACCCCACTCCAGTATTCTTGCCTGGAAAATCCCATGAGCAGAAAAGCCTGGAGGGTTACAGTCCGTAGGGCCACAAAGAGTTGGACACAGCTAAGCCACTGAGCACACACACACACACACACACACACACGTAAGATTACAAGTTCCCTTCTAAATTTTGCTTTAACTACAGTTCATGAATATTACTATGTTGTGTTTACATTATTGTTTTGTTCAGAAGTTTTCCTAATTTTTCTTTGGGGTTATTTAGAAGTGTGTCATCTGATTTCCAGATATCTAGGGCCATCCTAGATTTTCTTGTAATTGACTTCTAATTTGATCCTATTGTGGACAGAGAAAATGCTCTGTAGGATTTCAGTCTTATTCTGTTTATCAAGACTTATTTTGTGACCTAACATATGGTTTCTCTTGACATAAGCTCTACATGTATCTGAAAAGAATGTGCATTCTTCAAATGCTGGGTGTAGAGTTCTATAATTATTAATGGGTCAAGGTGGTGATGCTTTTGAACAGATGGTCTATGTCTTCACTGATTTCAGGCCTAGTTTTTCTATCAATGACCGAGGCGCGGTTAACATTTCCAACTGTGATGGTGGTGTTTTCTTTCTCTTTTAAACTCTACCACTTTTGCTCTGGTATTTTGAAGCTCTGTTGTTAGACCCATGTATCATTAGCACTGTAGTATCTTCCTGTAGAATTGATGCCTGTCATTAGGACATGTCTCTCTCCATGTATGGCAGCACTCTTTACCCTGAAGTTAACTTCATCTGACACTGATATAGCCACTGCAGCATTCTTATGCTTACTATTCTCATGGTATTTCTTTTTCCATTCATTCTCTCAATATACTTGTTTTTTCTCTGTTTAAAGTGTGCCTCTTATAGAAAATGTTTCTATCCATCCTGACAATCTCTGCTTCTCATTGGATTTTTTAGTCCATCAGCATTCAATGTAATTATTGATATTTTTGGAGACAGGTCTTCCATTTTACTATTTATTTTCTGTTTGCAGCCTTTAATATCCACTCCTATTTTCTTTTTAAACTATTTAATAGATTTTAAAATTACTTCTTAATGTATCTATTGACTTTTTAGCTTTACTTTTTTGCATTTTTTAACCATTTGCCTATAGATTACAATGTATTTCCTTTCCTTTTGCAAGCTGTGAGAGTTAAGGTTGTACCACTTTACATAAACTGTAGAACCTGACAATCATATAGAGCCATTTACACTCAATCATTCTTTACACTACAAATTTCATATGCACTACATTTACATAATTATAAATCTCACAAGACAGCATTATAAATTTTTCTTTAAATAATCATATGTGGTTTAAATAAAGAGAAAAAAAAGTCTTTATTACTTATCCTGAAATTCACCATTTCCAACAGTATCATTTCTTTTCAGCCAGAAGCACTCTCCTTGGTTTTTCTTACTGTGCAGTTCTCCTGATGATGCATTGTCTTAGTTATCTGAATTGTTTTTAATTTGTCTTTATTCTTGAAGGATATTTGCACTGTGTATGAAATTCTGGGTTGACAGTTCACTTCTTACAGCAATTTAAGGATGTTGTTTCACTGTCTCCTGGTCTCTGTTGTTTCTTTAAAAAAAAAAAAAATTATTTGACTGCCCTGGGTCTTAGTTGCAGCACTTGGGATCTTTAGTTGCAGCATACAAACTCTTAGTTGCGTCATGTGGGATCTAATTCCCCGACCAGGGACTGAACCTAGCCCCCTACAATAGGGGCACGGAGTCTTAGCCACTGGACTCTGGTGTTTTTAATAAGAAGTTAGCATGAACTGCAAGAGAAGGTTGGTTCTGTCGCCCACAGGAGGCTGTGTTTACATACATATGTGAATTCACAAACCAGAAAGAATCTATTATTTTTGCTGACAGTGATGTGCAGCATTTAAAACTCTGTAGTCAGACCCAGTTCTTGAAAAATTTAGACCTAACTTAACTCTGGCCCAGTAAAGATTTTAGTTGGAAATTAAAGTTTTAGCCTAGGAGCTATTTTCCAAAGATCTTTAAGGCTTATCAACAATGACAATGAGAACAATAATGGTGAACACGATAATAGCATCATCACCAATGGCTGCTCCAACCTACGATCCCATAGTATGTGATCACAGGTTCTCTCCATCATCTCAACAACCCATGTTGCAGATGAAAAAATAGACTTATCAATGAAGTAAGTCCCAAAGAGCAAAACAAATATCATAAACTAATGCATATATGTGGAATCTAGAAGAATGTTATAGATGAACTTATATGCAAAGCAGAAATAGAGACAGAACAAACATGGATACCAAGGGGGGTAGGGGAGTGGGATGAGTTGAGAGACATATATACACTGCGGTGTATGCTTCCTGGGTGGCTAAGATGGTCCCGAATCTGCATGCAACTCAGGAGACTCAGGTTTGATCCCTGGGTTGGGAAGATTCCCTGGAGAAGGGAATGACTACCCACTCCAGTAGTCTTGCCTGGAGAATTCCATGGACAGAGGAGCCCGGTAGGGTATAGTCCATGGGTTGCAAGAGTAGGACATGACTGAGCAATGACACTTTCACTTCCTTCACTTTCGCCGTGTATGAGATGGATAACTACTGAGAACCCCCCTTAGAGCACAAGGAACTCTGCCCAGTGCTTCACGGTGGCCTAAACAGGAAGGAAACCCAAAGAAGAGGGGCCGTGTGTCCACAGGGGACTGACCCGCCCTGCTGTATGGCAGACGCTCACACAACACTCTAAAGCAGCTACTTCTGTTGTTTGTCGCTAAGTTGTGTCTGGCTCTTTTGCGACCCCATGGACTGTAACCCACCAGTCTCCTCTGTTCATGGAGTTTTCCAGGCAAGAATACTGGAGTGGGTTGCCATTTCCTTCTCCAGGGGATCTTCCTGGACCAGGGATTGCACCTGTGTCTCCTGCATTTCAGGCGGAATCTTTACCCCTAAGCCACCAGGGAAGCCCCCCAAATCCTCGGATTACAGAAAGAATAAGAAGCAGGCTCAGCGAGCACATGATCTCTGCTCATGACTAATGGAGGCAGGATTCAGCCAGGGAGGCCCGCCTTTTTCCACTGTACCACAGTACTGGCCCCCTGGGCTGGGATGTTACCTCAGACCACAACCGCACGATGACAGCCATTTCCTCCAATGGGCCTGAGGATATTGTTTTTTTTCTTTATTTCTCCACCTCACAAGGGACCTGTTTCATGACTCAGAGGTCCTGTGTTGCAGCTCTGAGAGTGGGTTACCACCTGGAGGTGTCCTGGGCAGACGACAACTTGATCCAGCTCCTTTCTCTCTAAACCCCAGATCTCAGCAGCTGGGCGAAAACTCCACTCTGAGACCCCAGCTATAGCCCTGGGGGAAAGGGGAGAAAACGGCAGGGAGAAAGTTGGAAAGAGGAGAGTGAAAGAGTTGGCTTGCATGCATGCTAAGTCACTCAGTCTTGTCTGACTCTTTGTGATCCCGTGGACTGTAGTCTGCCAAGCTCCTCTGCCCATGGAACTCTCCAGGCAAGAATACTGAAGTGGGTTGCTATGCCCTCCTCCAGGGAATCTTCCTGACACAGGGATTGAACCCATGTCTCTTATGTCTTCTGCATTGGCAGATGGGTTCTTTATGACTAGCACCAGCTGGGAAGCCCCTATAGCTGACTTAAAACTCAACATTAAAAAAACTAAGATCACGGCATCTGGTCCCATCACTTCGTGGCAAATAGAAGGGAGGAAAAGTGGAAGCGTGACAGATTTTATTTTCTTGGGCTCCAAAATCACTGTGGACAGTGACTGCAGTGATGAAATCAAAAGATGCTTGTTCCTTGGAAGAAAATCTATGACAAACCTAGACAGTGACGTCACCTTGCCCCAAAAGGTCCATCTAGTTAAAGCTATGGATTTCCAGTAGTCACGTACAGATGTGAGAGAGTTGGACCATAAAGAAGGCTGAGCACTAAAGAATTGATGCTTTCGAACTGTGGTGCTGGAGGAGACACTTGAAAGTCCCTTGGGCAGCAAGATCAAACTAGTCAGTCCTCAAGGAAATCAACCCTGAATATTCACTGGAAGGACTGTTGCTGAAGCTAAAGCTCCAATACTTTGGCCACTTAATGCGAAGAGCCGATTAATTGGAAAAGACCCTGATACAGGGAAAGATTGAAGGCAAAAGGAGAAGAGGGTGGCAGAGGATGAGATAATTGGATGGCATCACCAACGCAATGGATGTGAATTTGAGCAAATTCAGGAGAGAGTGAAGGTCAGAAGAGCCTGGCATGGGTCCATGGGTCACAGAGTTGAACACAACTTAGTGACTGAATGACAACAAGTTTGGCTAAGCTTCGAGGTTTAGATGTGAGAGGTAGTACGTTTACATGGCTGGAGTAACCCCTCCAAGGTCCTTGAGGCTGGTCAGAAACCCTGATTGTGCTGGAAACATCTGAGCTGCGGTCCCCTCAGATATGACTGAGACAGGAGCTTCGGTAAACATGTCCCTGAAGAGCTTGCTCATTTCTTGGAAAAGGGATTTCCAGAGAGTTCTCAGAGCACATAAATAGCAGGGCCACAGCAGACAAAGGTAACCATTCAAGGAATAGAGAAGTATGTTCTCAAAAATTACACTCCAAGCCAGAGTTGTGGTTCAGAAAGGGGGTTTTATATTGCTGCTGTTGTTGCTTCAGTTTTGGCCTCAGAAAAGATGCGCTGGACTGCTGTCAACAGTCCCGACAGTGAGAAGAGGCTTGTCTCACAGCGGTGGGCAGAGACATAGAAAGATACAAAGGGCCCATCCTGGCCAGTCTTGGGGTGCCCTTAATGGAGCCTGGTTTGAGTGAAGAGCATTTCTGTTTAGAAGCAAGCATCTGGGAGATGTTTCCTCGTTACAAGTCATGACTTGTAATGCAGTTTTCTCCCCACTGCCTTCCAGCTGGGATTGCCATGCATGTTTGATGAACCAGGAATCCAAGTCTTGAGATGAACTCTCTCAACTCTGAGCATGTTAACACCCAAAGTGAGAGGGAGCTCCAACGTGGCTGGGAGCCACTTGGAGGTGAAATCCTCAGATCCTCTCAGATTCCATTGCCTTGTTGGATTCCTAGGTTAATTTCCGCACTTCATCCATGGTCTATGCCAGGCTACCTTCCACTACATGCCATATTCTGGGCCGTGCCCCACCGACAACCTGCTTATTTCCACTAATTGCTAATGGGAGCCAAAGTCAGAAGAGCAAAGAACCAGTAATTCCTATGAATGTGTCACGGTCGAACTTCACCTCTCCAACAGCTCCTTCCCGCATAGGCATTCCTGCTGTCTGGGGAGCCCGATCTCAGAGAAGACAGAGGTGTGGCTGGCGATGACCCGCCCTGCGCTTCGTAGGCAGCCACTGAGCCAGAAAATGTGCCTGCAGCGGAAGTCTCATCTGGGGAGTGAAGAGGCTAAAGTTCTTTATTCTGAAAATAGAGAACAATCTTCCTCACACCCACCTTCCTCCCTTCCAACCCTCTCTGCCAAATATGAAGCATTAGTGAAATCTGAGGGACATCTGGGTGATGATGAAAAAACAACTGGAGAATAAACTCTTGTCTATGAACCACGAGTTTCTGAATGGTGGAGGCAGCTGCTCCCCAGGGCAGAGACCAAGCCTTGCCTTCACCCACTGAACACCCTCAGTGCATGGGAGCTCGAAGCTCCCGATGGATGGAAGTGGCCAGTGAGGAAGGAGCGAGAAGAGGAAAGGAAAGAAGACAATATGGACTTGCCGTTCCCTGTTGTTGAACTCTGGAGAGAACCAGTCTGCCTGCCTTCTGCCACCTGCGGCCACACACAGAGACACACACACACCCTCACCCTGCACCCAGGCCCCGTGGCCCCTGTTTGGAATCTGAAAGCCCGCTTGCATCAGGTCGGGCTGAACTGGTCACCAAGTCATCTGAATATATAACACAGCAAGGGGCACAGGAAATCTAGGGACATGATGATGAGACCACCAAGGCAGGTGGCGACAGGATGAGGATCCGCTCTGAAGTCTGGGGCACTGAGGCTCAGGCAAGGGCTGGCCTGGGCTTCACTGACCTCGTGTGTGGTACTCCCCTTCCCGGACAGCAGCTCGTTCAAGGGATTTACAGGTTGGGTCTAATTAGATCTCTTGTTCATGTTCTAGACTGGAGGGATAGCATGTCATGATTTTGTTGCTGTTGTTGTTTAGTGGCTAAGAGGCGTCTGACTCTTTTACAACCCCATGGACTGTAGCTCATCAGGTTCCTCTGTCCATTCGATTTCCTAGACAAGAATACTGGAGTGGGTAGCCATTTCCTTCTTCAGGGGGTCTGCCCGACCCAGGGATTGAACCCGTGTCTCCTGCATTGGCAGGCAGATTCTTTGCCACTGAGCCACCAGGGAAGCCTATGATTTTAAGATTAACTGTGTAGATAACTTTCCCAATCAGGAGTTTTGTAAGCAGTGCTTTGATCAACCTTTAGGAATGTCAAGAGAATAGTTACAAGTAACTATTTAACTGGTGAGAGAGTGACAAGTTCATATGTAAAATAAGACATGAGTTTGGAAATGTTTTTTCCATCTTCCCATTCTTTACAGCGCTGATTCTTAACTGTCTGAGCCGCCAGGGAAGCCCCTAGTGACCCTGTCAGCATCTAAAACTAACCTTCTCTGAGGATGTTGGAGCCAATGGTTCTTTCCCAGATATGACTCTGTGCTTCAAACTAAACTGTTCAAAATTATTAAGCAAATTGGTGTGTAATGTGAAAAGCTTTATGAGAATTTCACTCTAAAGTGACTTCCTCTTCTGTAATGAGTTCAGAAACCCAAGCAAACCTGGTCGTAGATTTGAATATATCTCAAAAGCAATTGGGGTGTGGCTCAGGGTATGTTGACAATCTCACTGTGAAGGTGACCAGTGCCTTAGCAAGTCTGGACCTGAGGGCTGGACCTCTTGAGCCCGGAAGGGCCAACAGAGGTGGGCTGAAACTCTGCAGGCCCGGGGAACAGCAGGCCGCCCGAGGCTACAGAGCAGAGACCACTAGCCTGAGGCCCAATGCAGGTCTCTTGACTCAAAGCCTCTTCCCAGGGCTTGCCCTTCCCCCTAAATATATGTGCCCCAAATTGTCACCAGATCTCAGGAAAGCACTGACTTTGTCTGGAATAAACACTAACCCCACAGTACACCCAGTCATTATCAGATGGTCAACTCTCCTCTAGGTCTTGTGGCTTTCTTGGGGTTTTCTCGGGTGTCTCTCTCCCAAATCTTTCTCCTTTCCTTTGATTACACTCACATAAACATTCAGCTCTGTAGCCCTTATGCATTCGCAAACACCACTCAGATTACCCATCTGGATTGCCTGGTGGGGTCCCCTCTGTAGCTGCCCATCAGCTATTGTCCAAGGTCCATCCCCAGCTGCCCCCAGCATGTTCGGTGGCTCCGCCTTCTCCTCTCTCTCCTTCACGCCTCTCCTGGGAAGATCTCTGTGAGGATCCTGAGGGAGGAGACCTGAGGTCTGGATGGATGACATAATCCCTTTGAGTCTTACAAAAACAACCTTGTGGCTCCTGGCTCGCTCAGTCTCTCATTTTGGTGGCCTCGAGGCCCCGGGCAGCAGGCCAGGGCGCCCAGCCCCAGCGTAGAGACTTGCTGAACTCCAGGGAGCACCGGCGACACTGCCACCCGCCCCCTCCCTGGCCTAGGACTCGGGCCCGCAGAAACTTAAGGCAGGCCCTGAGACAGGCCCTGAAACTCCCCTTGTCCTCCCAAAGTCTGCAACTGGTTAATCACACACTGCTTAGTACTGACTTTCCCTTCCCCCCTTTGTGTATTTTGACTGATGAGCTGACTTCACATAACTTGATGTTAGACAGTGATTCAGGTGCGGCTCTAGTCCCAGCAAAGAACAGGTCCCATAGAAGGCTGAACGCCTGTTATTCTGAATCACTTAAAAGAGAAGTGAGGTGTCTTGAAGACAAGATACTGAAGGGTGTTGAATTTGGGTAAATTCCGGGAGGTGGTGATGGACAGGGAGGCCTGGCATGCTGCGGTCCATAGGGTCGCAAAGAGTCGGACATGACTGAGTCACTGAACTGAAGAGGGAAAAAGTCCAAATATTCATAAGGAGTGGAATGGATCAACAAATCACGGCATATTCCCACAATGAAATATTTGTTATTCAGTTGCTAAGTCCTGTCTGACTCTTTGCAACCCCATGGACAGTAGCACACCAGGCTCCCCTATCTTCCACCATCTCCCACAACTGGCTGAAACTCATGTCCATTGAGTCGGTGATGCCATCCAACCATCTCATCCTCTGTCATCCCCTTCTCCTCCTGCCTTCAATCTTTCCTAGCATCAGGGTCTTTTCCAGTGAGTTGGCTCTTCGCATCAGGTGGCCAAGGTACTAGAGCTTCAACTTCAGCATCAGTCCTTCCAATGAATATTCAGGCTTGATTTCCTTTAGGATTGACTGATTTGATATCCTTGCAGTCCAAGGGACTCTCAAGAGTCTTCTCCAACATCACAGTTTGATAGCATCAATTCTTTGGCGATCAGCATTCTTTATGGTTCAACTGTCACATCCAGCTTTGACTAGATGGACCTTTTTTGGCAAAGTGATGTCTCTGCTTTTTAATACACTGTCTATGTTTTCATAGTTTTTCTTAGAAGGAGCAGGCATCTTTTAATAATGGTATAGATTTAGGTTTAGTTCTTTTGCCTCTGTATCTCCAGTTATTCCATCACTGTTTTTTGAAAAGATTCCTTTTGATCCATTGAATTTCCTTTGCACCTTTTGACAAAAATCAGTTGGCCAGGGCTTCCCTGGTGGCCCACTGGTTAAAAACTCACCTTGTAATGCAGGGAACACTTGTTCGATCCCTGGTCCAGGAAGATCCTAGATGCTGGGGAGCAACTAAGACTGTGCCCCACAGCTACTGAGCCTGAGCCCCGGAGCCCACAAACTGCAAACTGCTGAGCCCATGGGCAGCAACCACTGAAGCCCTTGCACGCTCGGGTCCGTGCTCTGTAACAAGAGAGGCCACTGCAGTGAGAAACCCGTGCTTGACAAGTAGAGGAAGCCCATGTGCAGCAATGGAGACCCAGAGCAGCCAAAATAAGTATTTTTGTACAAACCAGTCAGCCACAGTTCTGTAGGTCTCTGTTTGGATTTTCTATTCTCTTCCATTGATCTCTTCTGCCAATACCACCCTGACTCAGTCATCGTTACTATACAGTACTCCTTAACTCTAAGTAGTTTTATTCTTGCTTTATTCTTTTTCAGAATTGCCTTATTTTAGTTCCTTTGACTTTCCATATAAATTTGAGAATAATTGTATCTGTAGCTACAGAAAATGTGTCCGGTATGCTATAGGAATTTTGTTAAAACTGTAATATATGTCAATTTAGGAAGACTTGATATCTACTGTGTTGAATGTTCTAATCCATAAATGTGATATGTCTCTCCATTTATTTAGATCATCTTTGAGTTCTTGGATCAACATTGTATAGCTTTCAGCATACAAGTCCTGTACATATTTTCCTAAATTTGCACCTATTTCTTTTTTCTTTTCTTTTGTGTGTGTGTGAGTGTGTGATTATAAGTTGTAATGTATTTTATTTTTTAAAGATTACTGTTTTTTAATGCTTTATTTATTTGCAACACACGCAGCATGAGGGATCTCAGTTCCCTGACCAGGGATCGAACCCATGCCCCCTGCAGTGGAAGTGGAGAGCAGTCTTAACCACTGGACCACCAATATCCCTCATGAATATAGACATAAAGATTGTTCATTACTAGTATATACACAAACAATTGATTTTTGTCGTGCTAATCCTGTGCCCTTGCTGAAATCATTGATTACTTCTAAGAGTTTTTTGGTGAATTCCTTAGTATTTTCTACACATACCTTTAAGAAATCTGCACATAGACAGTTTTATTTCTTCTCTTCTGATCTGCATGACATTTATTTCCTTGTCTTGCTTTATTGCGCTGGCTAGAACTTCTAGTACTATGTTAATTAACCTTTCCTTGTCTATGGTCTTGGTGGGGAAAGCATTTAGTTTTTCATGGTTAAATATGATGTTAGCTGTAAGTTTTTACAGATGTTTTTATTGAGGAAATTTCTCTTTATTTCTATTTTTGAGAGCTTTTATTAGGAATAGTTAATTGAATGTTGTGTCTTACCTGCATCAGTTGAAATGATCATGTGAAATTTCTTCTTTAACTGCATAATGAGGTGGATTACATCTAGAAATTGGAACCAGTCTTGTATCTTTGGGATAAAATTCACTTGGTCATGGAGTATTTTTCTTTTTTCATGCTGCCAAATTCCATTTGCTAATATTTCCTTAAGAATTTTTCTGTCTATATTCATGAGGGATATTGAATTCACTTTTTGTACTATCTTTGTCTGGTTTTAGTATCAGGGTACTAATGATCTCATAAAATTAATTAGGATAACACTGTAAAATTAGTGTCATTTCCTCTTTAATTGTTTGATAGAATTGTCCAGTGAAACCCTTTGAGCTTGAAAATTTCCTCCTATGGAGTTTCTAAATAATGAATTGAATTTCCTTAACAGTTATAAAGCTGTTTATATTATCTACTTTATGTTGATGAGTTATGGTAGTTTGTGCTTTTTAAGCTTACATTTTGTGTAACTTGCCAAATATATATATATGCAGAGTTATTTATACTATTTTCTTATTAACCTTTTAATGTCTACAGGACATGTAGTGATTTTTCCTGCTTCATTCCTGATATTAGTAATTTTTGTCTTCTTTCCTTTTTTTGTTCAGTCTCGCTAGAGGATTGTTTCATGAAGTTTATCTTGTTTCATGAATTTTATCTCTATTTGCTAGAGGCTTTTGCTTCATGAATTTTCTCTCTCTGTTTTTTGCTTGCTTTCATTTTCATTGTTTTCTGTTCATGTATTTTTATTCTCTTCTTCTTGCTTGCTTCGGGATTATTATTGCTCTTCTTTTTCTAGTTTCCTGAGGTGATAGGCCAGATTATTGATTTGAAAATGTTCCTCTTGGGACTGACCAGTGATTAAGACTGCATGCTTCCAATATGGGGGATATTGGTTCAATCTCTGGTTGGGAAACTCAGCAAAAAATAAAAATTAAGAAAATGTGCCTCTTTTCTAATGAAAGGATTAGCAGTATAAAATTTCTTCTCAGTATTGCTTTAAAAATTCCACAAATGTTGATGCAACATATTTTCATTTTCATTCAGTTCAGTGTCTATTACCCTTGAAACTTGCTTTTTGACCTATGGATTATTTGGAAGTAGTTGTTTAGTTTCTAAATATTTAAGAGTTTTATGCTGTACTTCTCTTATTGATTTCTAGTTTGATTCCATTGTAGTCAGAGAACACACTGCATGATTTAAATTATTTTACCTTTGGTGAGGTTTGTTTTATGGCGAAAGATATGATGTTTCTTGGTATAGGACCTGAGAGCACATGAGGAAAAAAATGTTTATTCTACTGGTTTGGGGGTATTTTATCAATACCAGTTAGACCCTGTTGGATGATGGTAGAATTTTTTAAATATTTATTTATTTGTCCATGTCAGATCTTAGTTGCAAATGGGCTCAGTAGTTGCCATGCACAGGCTTAGTTGCTCCATAGGATGTGGGATTTCAGTTCCCCAACCAGGGATCAAACCCATGTCCCTTGCATTAGAAGGTGATTCTTAACCACTGGACCACCAGGGACGTACCTGATGGTGCTGTCGAGTTCTTCTCTATCCTTGTTGGTTTTTCATTGATTTTTCTAACAATTGTAGAGAGACAAGTACTGAAGTATCCAACTATAATGGTGACTGTATTTCTCTTTTCAGTTCCATTAGTTTTGCTTCATATGTGCTTCATTCTATATTAAAAAGCAAAGACATCACTTTACTGAAAAAGGTCCATATAGTCAAAACTGTGGTCTTTCCAGTAGTCATGTATGGATGTGAGAGTTGGACCATAAAGAAGGCTGAGTGCTGGAGAACTGATGTCTTCAAAATGTGGTGCTGGAGAAGACTCTTAAGAATAACTTGGACTGCAAGATCAAACCAGTCAATCCTAAGGGAAATCAACCCTGAATATTCATTGGAAGGACTGATGCTGAAGCTGAAGCTCCAATACTTTGGCCACCTGATGCAAAGAGCCAACTCATTGGAAAAGACACTGATGCTGGAAAAGAATGAGGTCAACAGAGGATGAGATGGTTGGATAGCACCACCAACTCAATGGATGTGAGTTTGAGCAAACTCTGGGAGGTAGTGGAGGACAGGGGAGCCTGGTATACTGCAGTTCATGGGGTCACAAAGAGCTAGACATGACTTAGTGACTGAACATTAACAACAGTCTTGTTTGAAGGTTGGACTCTGGGCCCTGAGGTATGTGGAGTATTAGCTGGACAGGTGGGGGTGTAGGGGAGGGCCATGCTGGGCAGGGGATATGGGTTGGAGGAATGAAACTACTCAGCTTCCCACAGTCCTGAAGCTGGCACTGAGGCACCAGGCAGATGGGCCCCCAAGGTAAAACAATTGGAGATTCATTCTCTGTTGACCGGAACTCCAAGACAAAGATAGCACGGTGATTAGAGAAGGCTGGACCTTGCACAGACCACATATTTCTCGTTACTGAAGTCAGGAGACCTCCCCAACCACACATGTGCAGAAAAGGCTCTTTGGAGACCAAAGAGAGAGCAATGTCAAGGGATGGTCTACCTAGGCACCTTTTCAGTAGGCTGTGTCTTGGCTAAGAGCTGCGTGTGCACATATGCAAGGATCCTGGGATATACCAAATATGGACTGTGGACCAGGTGAATCAGAATGAACGGCCAAAGGAAACCCAGAAGAAATGCCCCATAAAAGTAATCCAACCTGCCATGAGGGCCAACTCAGCAACTCAGGGGCTTTCTCTCTGAGTCTGCCCATGTGGTCTATCCACCTATACTGTACACCTTTTCCTCCTAATACAGACTTCACTTGCTTCACTACTTTCTGTCTTTGTGGAAGTTCTTTTCTGCAAAGCCAAGGGGCCAGGGCCCTTGTCACTGACCACTGGTCTAGGGGCTAGGATCTGTTGTTTTCGCCGCTGCCGCCCAGCCCAGTCTCTGGTTGGGAATTCAGGCCCTGCTCCAAGGCATTGCAGGTCGAGGCCACCTGAGATTAGGACCATCAGGAGTGTGGTCCTGACACTGGGCAGTGGCACCTGCCAGATCCCTGAGGCCCTGGGCGGGGGGCGGGCAGCTGGGTGGTATTTGGCCTTTGGTGTGAGGGCAGGGGTACCCATGTAGTCATGGCAGCAGGGAAGGATGGGTTAGAAATGTCATTGAGCAGGTGATGCCTGGCATCACTTAAAGTGCAGAAGGAAGCCTCAGAATGGGAAATGTTTCACTCCTTCCAGATGCCTTATTAGCATTTTAATAGGGTTTTCCAGTCCACAACCCCAGGAGTTGCTAAGGCACCCCAGGCTGCCTCTTCTGAGCTGTGAGAAAAGGATAGGGAGTTGAGCTGGGTCAGAGGCTCCCCAGGGACACCCCCGCCCCCACTGCCCCCATCCCCTACAGAGGGTTGATGCTGCCTGCAGGGCAGACAGGGAAGGTGAAGGCTGGAAAGGAATTGAGGAATGTGCAGAGTGGGAGCGCCTATCATCCCCTGGGAACCGCAGGAAAGATGGACTGGGCATCAGGAAGACAGAAGTAGATTAATTTTATTCTCTCATGGATGAATGACTATGTCTGCCCAGAAACAGAGGCAGGTTCCAGCGCTGTGACTGCGTTAATTGCCATCCGGGCAGGGACAAGGAGGAAGGACATGGGGATGGGGGGACTGGGGGAGTGCCTCAGAGC
>CM035272.1:100789611-100834957 GCA_020226075.1 Hydropotes inermis | reverse complement strand
CTTTCTCAATGATCCAGCGGATGTTGGCAATTTGATCTCTGGTTCCTCTGCCTTTTCTAAATCCAGCTTGAACATCTGGCAGTTCATGGTCCACATACTGTTCAAGTCTGGTTTGTAGAATTTTGAGCATTACTTTACTAGCGTGTGAGATGAGTGCATGTTAATTCTGCATGTTAATTTTCACATATCCATGATAACCTCCCCAGTGGCAAGATCCCAAAGTGGGAGCTATAGTTCAATATAGGCACAAGTCTTTAAACTAGAGTTGACAGTAAATGCAGTTGGAAAAATCCATCCATTGGCATATATATATATATATATATATATATATATATATATATATGATTTAGGAAGTGCCCTGGGCTTCCCTAGGGTCCAGTGGTTAAAGAATCTGCCACTGCAGGCGACATGGATTCCGTCCCTGGTCTGGGAAGATCCCACATGCTGCAGAGCAACTAAGCCTGTGCACCACAACCACGAAAGCCCACAAGCTCCAGAGCCTGTGCTCCAGAACAATAGAAGCCACCATAATGAGAAACTTGCACACCACAGCTAGTGAGTAGCCCTCACTTGCCAGCACATAGCAATAAAGACCCATTTATTTATTTTGGGTGGCCAAAAATAAATAAAATTAAAAAAAGAAATGCCCTGCTCCTGAAATATGAAAACCCACATAAGACTGACCTTTATCAGAGCTGGATTGAGAAATCCATAGGAAAATATCTGGTAAAAATAGACCTGAAAACTTGAAAACCAAGCTAAACTAGTAAATATACATGAAAAAACAAACCAAACTTACAAGGAAAATCTTCAGTGTTATATAAATCACAGCACACAAATTTCTATATTTTTAAAAGTAACTGACCAAAACAATTTAGAGGGGAACTCCAAGGATCACTCATCATGGAAATGGGTTCTGCAACAAACTGATTTTCAAGAAATCAGTTTTCAGTTCATTGGACTTTGGGAAACAGTGATTGTTTTTTGGCAAATTAAGCTATTTTTTCAACCTCTCCATCTTTCCTGGGTCTTCTTCTCTGGAAGACACACATCAGGTTACCTGGGGCTCCCATAACTGCTTCATGTTACAGTCAATAAAATAGGCTGGAATAGGACATGGCCACCTCAGCCTTTAACATAGTACTTTGTACCCTCTTCTGGGCTTCCCTTGTGGCTCAGATCATAAAGAATCCGCCCACAATGCAGGGTACCCGGGTTCAATCCCTGCGTTGGGAAGATCCCCTGAAGAAGGAAATGACAACCCCCTCTAGTATCCTTGCCTGGAAAATCCCATGGACGGAGGAGCCTGGCTGGCTACAGTCCATGTGGTTGCAGAGTCAGACATGACTGAGTGACTTTCACTTTGTACCCTTTTCTGCTGGATTCGTCCCCTTATTCACACTCTTAATTCTTAGGACTGTTTTCTTCTCTTCTCCCCACATTGCTCTAAGACTCCCATCCCTAATTAAGCCCCAGAACCCTACTATCAAAAAGCACTTGGGTATGACCGACTTTTACTGAGGTTTTAGGCCATCCGGCCAAGCAGGTAACTTCAAGTGGATTGCTAGCCAACCCAGCTCTATGAACACCACCCATTTTCCTGCAGGCATGCTGTGGGGTCCTCCCCTTTTCAGTCCCTCCTTTTTGCTGTTCATACTTCCTCCCTCTACTTCCTCCCTCTCTCTGGTCCTTCTTCAATCACTCCTCTTGAGTTTTCTTGTAGAACACCACTCATCCATCCTGTTTACTACTTCCACACACAGATGGGAGAAATTCACCTTCCAGAACCAAAAAGGAAGCTGTTGTGAAACAAACCTGACCCTTACCTCACAGGAGAGAACAGGTTATGTCTATATATTTCAGTGGAAAGAAACCCTCTAGCCATCTCCATACACGGACATCTCCCACCTCGACACATCCTCTCTCATGACCTTGTATCCCCTCTCCACCCTCATCCTGACTTCCTTTCACAACCAAGCTTCCTAGACCAGCTAGTGATACCATTTCTCCTTTGTCCCAACCAGTAGACACTTCCTGATCTTTTTCTTTCCTAACATCCTTGCAACATTTGACACAGTAGATACCTCCTTCCAGACACTCTTTTTTGTCCAACTTCTCTGGCCTGGGCTTCTCAATCTCTTGTGCACCATCCTTTTCCCTTGTCATCTTCTTAGAGGTCAGTGAGCCTAACTTTGGCCTTAAGACTCACCTGTTCTATAAGCAGATCCTGGCTGGTCCCACCCACTCACAGACTTAACCACCTCTGCTGTGCTGCTATGGGGTCTCAGGTCATGGTCCTGGGCCATGGTCTTGACAGTTCAGGACAACACTTGGATGTCTTCTTGAGGTCTAGAATGAAACACATACAAAGTGAACTTGTTCTCTTTCCCCCAAATATGTGTCCATTGCCCAAAGCCAGGAAGTTCTCTTTCCCACCATCACCAAATCCATGTTGGGCAGCACCTCCACCTCAATGTCTCAGAAAGCCTCTGTGTCCCCCTCATGCTATTGCTCCTGGCTGGGCACAGGACACATTCTATTGCTCCTTGCTGGGCAAAGGACACATTCTATTGCTCCTGGCTGGGCAAAGGACACATTCTATTGCTCCTGGCTGGGCAAAGGACACATTCTATTGCTCCTTGCTGGGTGCAGGACACATTCTATTGCTCCTGGCTGGGCACAGGACACATGCTATTGCTCCTGGCTGGACACAGGACACATTCTATTGCTCCTGGCTGGGGCGCAGGACACATTCTATTGCTCCTGGCTGGGAGCAGGCAGTCCTTACTCCCTTCCTGGGACAAGACCATTGCCCTTGGCTTTCTGATCTTCTAATCTGCACCCAACATGGTGGCCAAACGTATCTTTCCTTAATGCAAGGTTAGTCATACCCTCCCTCCCCTGGCTTTCCTCTATGAGGCTCAGAGCTTTCTGCCATTTTATTATTATTTATTTATTCCTTTTGGCTGTGCCGGGTCTTCACTGCTGCCCGGCCTACTCTCCAGCTGCAGGGTGCAGGCTTCCCATTGGGGTGGCTTCTCTTGTTGTGGAAGACAGGCTCTAACGGTGTGAAAGCTTCAGTAGTTGTGGCACATGGGCTGAGTAGTTGCGGTTCCCAGGTTTTAGACCACAGGTTCAGTAGTTGTGGCTCATCGGCGTAGTTGCTCCATGGCACGTGGGATCTTCCCAGACCAGGGATTGGGCCTGTGTCTTCTGCATTGGCAGGTGGATTCTTTACCACTGAGCCACCAGGGAAGCCCATATTTTTTTTAAAAGACATTTTTTTAGATGTGGATCATTTTTAAAGTCTGTTGAATTTGTTACACTATTGTTTCTGTTTTATGTTTTGGTCACAAGTTGTGTGAGATCTTACTTAGCACCCTGACCAGGGATCGAACCCACACCCCTGCCTTGGAAGGAGAAGTCTTAACCACTGGACTGCCAGGGAAGTCCCAAGTCTCAGAGACTTCAAGAGAACACTTCAAGATATGGGGCCTTTTGTAATTTAACATTCTCTCTCTCCAGCTCCAAAATTCAGCTTAGGCTCCTAGAAAACATGCCTGATCCCATCCTGCAAGGTGTCCTGAACTCTCAACTCACATTTCTTTGATGAGGGTCTTCATTGTTTGTGAGCTTCTAGACAGCAGGCCTGGTCTGACTCAGTTTCACCTCTCTAGAATCTAGCTCGTGTAGGCATTCAAAAGTGTTGATAAAGAGAGCTGAAAAATCTTGGGCTTCTTGGCCCATGATGTTTCAGTAGAGACTTTGACATCATGCAGGAGACAGAGACACGGATCCCTATGGGGAAACCCAAAATTCCAAGTCACAGCTTGACTGGGAGACTTCTGAGGGCAAAGGCAATTGGAAGCAGTGCAGCTTTTCCTCCTAATTGCATGCCTGCTCAGTCATATCTGACTCTTTGCAACCCCATGGACTGTAGCCCACCAAGCTCCTCTATCCAGGGGGATTTCCCAGGCAAGGATACTGGAGTGGGTCACCATTTCCTCCTCCAGGGTATCTTCCCAGCCTAGGGATTGAACCCAGGTCTCCCGCACAGAGCCACTTGGGAAGCCCTTTCCTCCTAACTGGGAAGATGTAATTCCCATCATTCTGTTTCTCTGGGACTCTGCCCTGCAAAGTGAAGGTGGTTCATTTGGAAAGGTGTGTCCTGCTGTGAAGGTAGTTAGGGCAGCTTGGGCAGGGTAAAGGTGCCACAGACATTTGCTGACTGCACACGTGACGTGCTTTTGGCTTAACCTCAAGGCAGGGGTGATTTTTGGGTACCAAAACCTCCCCTTCTGCCCTGCCATGCTTGACTTAGAGGGACTCCGGCCCCCTCACGGCTTGCCTGCTGAGCACTGAGATGACACCTTGGTGCCATGGCGGCAGGCAGAGGGGACACGTGACTTACAGCCTTCTTTGGTGAGGCCACCAGTGCTTAAGGGGCTGTGCTGCTGGGCCGCTCCTTAGATTCCACTGACCTGTGGCCAAACGTTCCAGGTAGATCAAATACTGTCCCAGACCAGTGGCCACTGGGCATCCCAGTTAGAGGTGTCATCAAGAGGGCAGCCAAGAATGAGGCAGCACCTACCCAGTGCTCGAGTCCAGTCCAACAGGCCGTTTCCTCAAACCAAAAGAGACGGGTGACTAATTCACCATGACAGGACAGAACCTTTGCCAAGTCCTTCCTGAGCGGGGGGAGAATCATTTCCAAATAAGCATAAAGCTGGATCTATAAAACATGGCGCTCTTGGCATCAGTGTTCACAAGTGACAACCCTGCCAAAACTCTGCGATGCATGGCGTGCCTGGCATCAATGGTTAGAGGCAATGAGCTTGCCAAAATGCTGTGAAAAATCACTTTCCAAGGTAGAGAGACTAAAGGGAAAGACTGTAGGTATTTCACTGGCTTGGAGCCACAGCAGCTTAGCTAGTTGATGGAAAATCAGTCACCATTCACATTCGTCATCAAATGGAAATACCTATAAAGCACTATGCTTTAGTCTAATACACTAACAAAAATGAACATTTTAAGGACAATTCACAATGTTGAGAAGGATATGGTATAACTGCTGTCTTCACACACTGCTCTCAACAGCATGTATTTGTACAACCTCCCGTGGAGGGCAATTTATCATTATCTGTCAAGAGCTGCAAGAGTTCATGACCCTCTCTCCAAAGAAAATAAAGCAAGATATGAAGGAAAGTTTCATTAGAGTGTTAATTGTCATTTTGACAGAGGTATCAAGGGCTCAAATTGTCGTGCATGACAAACGTTTTAATATTGTGTTCGGTACTGAAAGGATGATGGTGAGAACAGCATGGCAACATAGAAGAGTGCCTGTGATAACCGCAGGACACAACGCCACGTGTGTGTGTGTGTGTGTGTGTGTGTGTAAGGATGACAAGTGAGTGAAACAGCCTTCACAGGAAAGTGGAATCTGGGTTGGTACACCAAAATGATAACTGGTTATGTCTGGGAGTGGGAGTGGTGGGGAGTTATTTTTTCTTTTTCAAATTTAGAATAATGTGATATAACACACTTTCTTAGAGATGTGAGGGTTGCCAAGTAGAGATAAAAAAGGCAACTGAGGGACTTCCCTGGTGGTCCAGTGGTTAAGACAACACACTTCCACTACAGGGGGGGCCTAGGTTCGATCTCTGGTCGAGGAACTAAGATCCCACAGGCTGCATGGTACAGCCAAAAAATAAAAACAAACAAAAAAAACAACAAAAGGCAACTGAGGGACCTCCTGGTGGTCCAGTGGCTAAGATTCCTTGCTCCCAATACAAGGGCCCCACGTTGGATCCCTGGTGAGGGAACTAGATCCTACGTGCTGTAACTGGAGATCCCCACGTGCCACAACTAACTTGGTGTGGCCAAATAAATAATTTTTTTTTTTTAAAGGCAACTGAGAAGCCTTGTCTGGTGGGCAGGAAGGAGGCTTTCAGGAAAGGCAGGGTGCCCTACCTCCCAGAGCTGGGTTTCACTTTGGTTTGGACAGGGCAGGGTGCAGGCTGGCATAGAAGCAAGGACAGGCCTTTGCTGACTGCATTTTCTTGGGATCTTAAGACATCTGTGGAAGAGACAAGCTGATCTTGATTGGGCAGTTTTGGAGACCTCACACACGGCCTGTGCGTGCGGCTCCAAGCTGAGCAGTCTCTCGGCATGCCTGACATGGGCCCATGAGGACTGGTGAGGAAGCAGACAAAGGAGAAGGGGCGGGTGCAGGGTGGCAGGTGGGAAGCTCTGATGCTCTCCAGGGCAGTGACAGTCCCAGTGCCTGGGCTTCAGAGGCGGGAGGAGGCGTCCTGGCTCTCCCACAGCAGAAGGGAGGAGTGTGGCTTTGAGAAGTCTTCATGATCGTGTCTTAAGAGAGCAGGCTCAATGAACTTTTGGCTGCTGGGGGAAGGGATAGTTAGGGAGGCTGGGATGGGCATGTACACTCTGCTATATTCAGGATGAATGACCAACAAGGACCTGCCATGCAGCTCAGGGCACTCTGCTCAGTGTTGTGTGGCAGCTTAGATGGGAGGGAAGTCTGGGGGAGAATGGAGACATGTATGTATGGCTGAATCCCTTATGATCACAACATTGTTAATCAACTGTGCATGTGTGCTGAGTTGCTTCAGTTATGTCTGACTCTTTGCGACCCCATGGAATATAGCCTGCCAGGCTTTTCTGTCCATGGGATTCTTCAGGCAGGAATACTGGAATGGGTTGCCATGCCCTCCTCCAGGAGATCTTCCTGACCCAGGGATCAAACCCTCATCTCTTATGCCTCCTGCATTGGCAGTTGGTTCTTTACCACTGGTGGCACTTATTCCAATACAAAATAAAAAGTTTTAAAAAAAAATAAAATGTATACTAATGCTTGAAAAAAATAAAAGTGGTTCTTACATGATGGATCTATTTAAACAAAGACGTCTTACACATCAGAATATAGCCCAAAGCCTAGTGTCAGAGCTTTGTATAGAAAGAGGCAGCTGAATAAGCGGGTGGTTGATTGAGTGAACATTCAAGGCCTCATGTAAAGCACTGGGGTGTGATGACATGGTCTTACCTGGATCTGACACTGAGCTCAACCCACCATGTATCACAGCAGCTAGCTCTAAGAAACATCAAAACATGAACTTAAATAATCCCTCTGGAGAAAATGTATCAATCAACAAGGAAGCATGGATGGAGAGACTATAAGTGCCTTAGAGTCAAGCCTTTCAGGATACAAAAGGAGCCCAAGACACAGTTCTATCCTACAAAGGGTGCCTCATCACTGTCCCACCCCCATATGTTCTTATTCTTGGGTCCTGTCTGAAATTCTCTAGGGCCAGTGCTACAAAATCAGGGCCATCCTATTTGAAATCAATAATCTGTGAACTGGCTTCCCTGGTGTCACTGTGGATAAGTATCTGCCTGCCAATGCAGGGGACGTGGGTTCGATCCCTGGTCTGGGAAGATCCCACATGCCGCAAGCAACAAAGCCTGTGCGCCACAAATATTGAGCCCACGAGCTACAACTACCAAGCTCACACACTGCAGCTACTTAAGTCTGAGCACCGAGAGCCTGTGCTTTGCAGAAAGAGAAGCCCCTTCAACGAGAAGCCTGAGCACTGCAACAAAGAGCGGCCCCTCTCGCTGCAACTACAGAAAGCCAGACCAGCCCAGCCAAAAATAAATAAAATCAATAGACAAAAGTATTAAATAAATAAATACTTAATACATGATGAGGTATATTAAGAAAAATAATCTGTGGGTAACAGAGAAGTGTCGCTCTACAAAGTTAGAAACAACTCGGAATGTAAATCAGGTGAAGGCAAATCCCTTGCAGACTTAAGCGCAGACAAGAAACTATGCAAAATGAGGGGGAAACTATTTCATCTTCATGAGATGTGCTACACTGGGAGTGATTTTAACTCACCAGCTTATTTGCATCTGGACAAAGAGGAACCTAAATCACTTTCATTATCGTAAGAGGGCGATTAGCCAGCTGAGAAGAACGTCCTCCTGACAGCAGTTAATCTCGGTGGGCCTCCGCTCCGCTCCCAGGCCATTGCCTTGCTGAGTCATTCCACTGAGCACGGTCCCGGCCGGAGCCCAGCTGCCGTCTGCTGTCCAGAGGCTCCGGGGCCAGCTGACTGCAACCACAGGAACCCTAGGGTCTCAGCCCTGGGGTTGTTTGCATCGCTGTCCCTTCGTTGCCTTGTGTGTGTTGTTAGAGAAAAAGCATATTATTTATGTAAAATTATGTATTTAGGTAAAAACCCATAGTTAAGACCATGTCAACTCTTCAAATTTTTACAACGGCACGTTCTTAAAATCCAAACAGAAAGAAACTTCCTTTTCATCCAGCTTTATCTTCTGCTTCTAAACAGCTATTTATTCCATTTTATAAAGATCTTCAAGCAGAATGCATAAGTGAAAAAGAGGAAACAGCAGGGGAAAAAAGGTATACTATAACGCCAGTTTGGTCAATGCGTGTACACACACAGACAGACACATACACATATGCTTACACATGAAAAAATCTGAATGCCTTACTGAACCATTGAGAGTTGTGGTCTCCGGGGCTATGAAGATAGAGGGAACTCATTTTCTAAAGTTTGCTTTTCTCTGATGTGTGATTATTTTACATTAAGTTTATATTACTGTTGTAACTAAAACTGATAAAGATCAAATGTTAAAGATGATCATGTACTAAGACTCTCTTTGCATAGGAGGTTTGCCTAGTGATGAAATATTATCCCAATTAAACAACATACTTTCTCTCTTAGAACAATTTATTCTCATTTCCTCCTTGCTTTTGTTTTTCCTAGAAATGAAGAAAGTGACCAGTATCCTCTAGATCAGAGGGGTCTATGAGTTTGTCTTTCCTTTTTCTTATGAAAATTTCAAACGTAACACAAAGGAAGCAGAAGAATCCAATGAGCCCATGTCTATATCACCGCCTTCTACAGTTATCCACTTTCCACCATTCAGGGTTTCTTTTTGTCTTCATCCATCTTCCACCCCCATCTCAAACAAATTAATTTGTATGCATATATTTCTTTTTGGCTTTGAAGTAATAATTTATTTACTGTGAAATGAATAAAACACAACACTTAAATCTTGAAAAGTAAACATGTCTGTGTAACTCACACTCCTATCAAGATATAAAAAAACTTCCCATCATCCAAAAATATGCTCCTGTACCCTTCATAGTCAATCTCCTCCTCACTTTCTTGACTTTTCACCACAGTTAATTTAGTTGCCTGTCCTAGAACTTCTGTTCATTGGTTTTTAATACGGTAAAACTATTTTCATTATCAAAGCTGTACATGTCAGAGAAAATATTGAGAGTTAAAAAAAAAAATTAGAAAAACAGAAAGGAATAATGTACAGTCCCATCACACAAAAGGAAAAATCTTTAAAAGTTTTATTTTCTTTTAGTTTCTAGGTATAAATTTTTCTCATTTTGTTTACTTGTGATTACTTACTTCACATGACTTTCCATAATAATTTCACAAGACAAGCATCTCTCCTATAACATTCTCAAGGGAAAAAAAAAACCTATCAACTTAGAATTTAATACCCCAACAAAAATATCATTCAAAATGGAGGCAAAATAAAGATTTTTGTAGACATACAAAAGCTGAAAGAATTCTTCAGAAGCAGATTCATACTGTGTGTGCATGCTAGTCACTCAGTTGTGTCCAGTTCTTTGTGACCCTGCGGACTTTGTCTACGGGATTCTCCAGGCAAGAATACTGGAGTGGGTTGCCATTCAATCCGCCACTGAAGCCACCAGGGAAGCCCCACTGTAAGAATGCTTAAAAGAAGTCTTTCAGGCAGAAGGAACATGACATCAGATAGGAAGATGGACCTGCACAAAGGAATAAAGAGTGCTAAAAGTGGTGGGGCTTCAGACTGGTGGCTCAGTCTGTAAAGAATCCACCTGTCATGCGGGAGACCCGAGTTCAATCCCAGAGTTGGGAAGATACCCTGCAGGAGGGCATGGCAACCTACTCCAGTATTCTTGCCTGGAGAATCCCATGGACAGGGGGGTCTGGCGGGCAATAATCCATGGGGTGGCAAAGAATTGGGCACGACTGAGTGACTAACACACACACACAGAAATGGTAAACATGTGAGTAAATAGATAGGACTTTTATCTTAATAGTTAATGTCTTTAAAAAACCGTTAAGGATATCCATATCCAGTTCTAAGGAGTAGCCCCATTCGCCCCAAGTCCAAGCCCCTTACAATTAAAATTCGCTGGATACAGCACAGCACAGCGAACAGAAGACGGCTCTGAAAGGAGTGCAAAAGGATGCGGTGAGCTGCCTGAGGGCTGCAGGACCGGAGGGAACACAGCAGTGGTGGTTTCCTCGAGAAGCCCGTGTGTGCTTGTTTTGTCTCCTACCTGTCCTGATGAAGTACCCAAACTGTCAACAAGCACAGACCAAAAACTTCAGGAAAAGTCTGCTTCCCTGGTCAAAGAACCAACAGAGGGTGACACGACCTTAGGAACTGTTGTCTGATCGCACTTGCCCTGCTCCAGCCAAGCACCGGAATTCCTGGGCCCCTGCACCCTCTCCCCTGGTCTTGCACCGAGAACCCCTCCTGGGAGCCCACGTTCACTCCCTTCAGGCAGCGGCAGGTGGTGCCCCAAGCGCCCGTCCCTGCAGGAGGGAGCTGGACCTCCTCGACCCCTCAGCGGGCGCCAGCAAGACTGACCAGGCCGTGGAACGAGGCTGGTGAGCGCCCTGCTTTTCTCCAGCTGGTGCCAGCATGACTGAGAGAGCCTGAGCGCCCATCCCCGCCTGGCAGCAACGAGGTAGAAGGAAGTGGTCCCAGGAACATTGTGCCAGCCAGATCATAGAGGGGCTGAACTCACACTGCACTCAGCACCAGCGGGAGGATGGGAGTCGACGTGCCAGCCTCATCAGGAAGGTGCCAGCTGGGCCAAAAGTGGGGATGAAGCATCTGCCCTGACCACAACCTACCACTAGGCCTAAACAGGGTGACTACCTGCTAACAAAGAACATTAACTAGAATCCAGAGTCACACAACATAGTAGCCAAAATGTCAAGGATATGACTTTTTTAAAAATCACACTAGTAAAAAACCTTGTCATACCAAGAACCGGGAAAACCACACTTGAGAGAGAAAAGACAATCAACCAATGCTTACACCAAGATGACTCAGTTGTTGGAATATTCTGAAGAGCATTTTTTAAAGTCGTGATTATAAAAATTATTGCAATCTAAAACACTCTTGAAACAGAAGAAAAAGAAAATCTAAGCAAAGGAATATAAATTATTAAAGAAACAACAAGTTGGAAATGATAAGGCTGAAAGATACAATAACTGAAATAAAAACCCAAAGGATGAGCTCAAGAGTAGTTTGGAGATAACAGGGAATGAATGAATAAAGACAGATACTTGGAAATGATCCAGTCTTCACAATAAAAAGAAAATAAACTGGAAAAAAAATAAGCAGAGTCTGAGAGATCTGTGGAATGGTAACAGAAGATCTCAGGTGCTGTGAAAGATTGAAGGCAAAAGAAGGCAGCCTCAGAGGATGAGACGGTCATATAAGATAGCATCACAGACTCAATGAACAAGACTCTGAGTAAACTCCGGAGGTAGTAAAGGACAGGGGAACACAGTGTGCTGCAGCCCATGGGGTCGCAGAGAGTCAGACACGACTCAGTGGATGAACAACAGCAACAACACATCCAGCATTGGTATCATGGACATTCTAGAAAGTGTAGAAAAAGTGTGCAGCTGAAAAAATACTCAGATAAATAGTGGCTAAAATTGTCAAGCATCTACAAATAAAATATTAAAAAAATGAATTAAAAAAATAAAAATAAAAATGAATTTATGAAGGTTGCAGGACACAGGAAAGTATAACATATAATTGTATTTGTATAAACCATATAACCAAAACACACACACATACACACACACACATTTGGACAGCTGTTTTCTGACAAAGCTGCAAAAACATTTCAACAGAGAAAGAACAGGCTTTTTAACAATTGACACTGAAACAAGTGGATGCTCATGTACAAAAAAAATCAACTTGAGTCCATAAGTTGCATTACATAAAAAAGTAATTCTGGATGGATTATAGAACTTAATGTAAAATCTAAAACCTAAGTCTCTAGATGGAAAGCATAAGGAGAGTATCTTTGTGATGTTGAATTAGGCAAAAAGCTTTTAGATATAACACCAAGCACACAATCCAGGGAAAATAAATTGACAAATTGAACTTTATCAAAAGTAAAACTTCTGCTCTTTGAGAGAAAGAAAAGACAAACCATAGGCTGCGAGAAAAGTTTGCCAAGTGTATATCTGAAAATGCACTGTGTCTAGAATATATAGTAAACTCTCAAAACTCAATGGCAAAAAAAATGGACAGTCCAATTAAAAATAAAGTGGATAAAAGATCTGAAAAAACATTTTTCCAAATAAGTTAAATGGATGGCAATGAGCACATAGCATTAGTTTTTAAGGAAATGGGAGTCAAAATCAGAGTGTGTATCCATTACACATGTTATATTGCTGCTGCTGTTTAGTTGCTAAGTTGTGTCTGACTCTTTTGCAATCCCATGGACGATAGCCCATGAGCCTTCTCCTCTTGTCCCGGGCAAGAATACTGGAGTGGGTGGCAATTTCCTTCTCCCAGGGATCTTCCTGACCCAGGGACTGAACTCGAGTCTCCCTGCATTGGTAGGCAGATTCTTTACCACCGTGCCACCTGCAAGTCCTTACACATGTTCCAGAATGACTCAAATTAAAAAGACTGACCAAATCGAATGTGGAGAGGATTTGAGGGAACTGAGTCCCAATACACTGCTGTGGAAATGTAAAATGATACAACTACCTCAGAAGTTTAGAACTTCTCAGAAACGTAAACATGCACCACATGTCCCAGACATTCAATTCCAAGAGAGAGGGAAGCGGATGGTCACACACAGACCTGGACACAAATGTCCACAGCAGTTTTATTTGTGATCCCCCCAAACTGGCAACAAGCCAGATGTCCCTTCACAGAAGAATGGAAGAACAAATGGCGGTCTATCTATAAAATGGACTGCTTCTCAGAGGAAAAGAAAAAGAAGTGATTTACTGATAACAAAATATGGATAAATCTCAAAAATAATTATATTGATACAAATAACAAATGCTGAAGGGGATCTGGAGAAGAGGGAACACTCCTGTACTGCTGGTGGGATTGTAAGTTGATGCAGCCACTGTGGAAGACAATATAGAGTTGTCTCAAAAAAACTGAAAATTGAGTTACCACATGACCCAGCAGTCCCACTCCTGGGCATATATCTGGACAAAACTATAATTTAAAAAGATGCATGCACCCTTATGTTCATAGCAGCACTATTCACAACGGGCAAGAAACGGAAATAACCAAAGTGTTCATCAACAGATGAATGGATAAAGAGGTGGTACATATATACAGTGGAATACTACTTGGCCATAAAAAAGAATGAAATAATGCTATTTGCAGCAACATGGATGCAACAAGAGATTATCACACTAAATGAAGTAAGCCAGAAAGAGAAAGACAAATACCATATGATATCACTTATATGTGGAATCTAAAGTATGACACAAATGAACCTATCTGTGAAACAGAAACAGAATCTTGGACACAGAGAACACACTGGGGGTTGCCAAAGGGGAGAGGGTTGGAGGAGGTATGTAGTGGGAGGTTGGGGTTAGCAGATGAAAGCTTTCACATAGAGAATGGATGAATGACAAGGTCCTACTGTATAGCACAGAGAACTATGTTTGCTCTCCTGTGATGAACTATAGTGGACATGTTATAAAAGAATGCATATATATTATATATGTATGCATATATAACTGAACTATTTTGCTATACAGTAATAATTAAACAACACTGTAAATCAACTATACTTCAATAAAGACTCCCCTGGTGGTCAAGTGGTTGAGAATCTGCAGGAGACACCGGTTCGACCCCTGGTTTGAGAAGATTCCACATGCTGGGGGGCAGCCAAGCCCACCAGCCACAGCGATGAATGCTGGGCCGCACCTGCTGAGGCCTGCGTGCCTAGAGCCCGTGTCTGCAGCAAGAGACGCCACCTCGGTAGGAAGGCTGCTAGCTGCAGGGAAAGCAGCCCCTGCTCGCTGCAGCCAGAGAAAGTCCAAGCACAGCAGCGGACACCCAGAGCAGCCAAAAATAAATAACATCTGTGAAAAACTATGCTAAAATCAAAACAATAATAATGCTAGTAAAAATTGAATAATAATGTTGGGGGGTTCCCTGGTGCTCCAGTAATTGTGTTCTCAAGGCAAGGGCCCCTGTTTCAACCCCTAGTTCACTCCCTAGTCAGCGAACTAGATTCCAGATGCCTTAACTAAGAGTTCTCAAGTCAAAACTAAAGATCCTGCGTGCCACGCCTTGAAGATCGAAGATCCTGTGTGCTGCAACTAAGACCCAGCACAGCCAAATGAATGAGTAAATTGAGATAAATATGAAAAAGAGACAAAATCTTTAAAAAGCATTAATATTGAGTCCTAGAAGTCAGACCAAAAAAAGACTACATCCTGTATATTACAATTATACAAAACTGTAGAAAATGAAAGTCTTCAGTGACATGAAACAAACAGGAATGGAGAGGCAGGAGAAGGGAGGCCTGGGAGAGATGACGAAGTTTCACGAGAAACCTTCCGGGGCTGATGGAGACTCTCGCTATGCAGATCACTGTGATGGTTTCATGGATGTACACATAGTGAAGACATATTGTACATACTTATGGTTGCCAGGTGGCAGGGTGAGGGGAAGGGAGAGTTAGGGAGCTGGGGATGGACATGCGCACACTGCTATATTTAAAATGGATGAGCAGCAAGAACCGGCTGTGCGGCACCGGGAACTCTGCTCAATGTTCTGCGGCAGCCTGGACGGGAGGGGAATCTGGGGGAGAAGGGATCCATGTACACATACGGCTGAGGCCCTTTGCTGTCCACCTGAACCATCACATTGTCTGTTCATCACTTGTACCCCAATACAAAATCAAAAGTTTTAAAAAATGTGTGCCGTGTTTTCTATGTCAATACTGTAGTGAGCTGCCTCAAAAAAAAAAAAAATAATAGTAAGGCCATGGAAGGTATCAAGACTTTACTCTCAATAAGCCTGTTTTCTATCTGGTCTGCAAACAGGTGCACACAAAATCTACAATTCTGGCTGGAGCCTGCCTGACGACAGCCCTGCAACATTATGCAAATAGCCGTGAGAAAGAGACAATAATCACGTTAGAAACCACCAGCACATGTTTGTTTCCACACACATTCGTTTTGTTTATTTTCAGATATGGGTTGTCTGTAGCATGTGGCTGTCAGTTAACCCAAGTCGGGGCTTTTCTGTTCAGTTAGAGAATCTGAAATTGAGCTCTGTTGGGGTTTAGGACCATATGTTGGTTCATGGGTGTGGAAAGTACCTTTGGCTGACCACAGACTAGAGCTCCCTGCCACTACATTAGTCTCAAAACTAACTCTTGTCTTCTAACTGTGTTTTAAAACAGTCCTATAGTCCTCATTTTAATTGCTTTTAAATAATCTATAAAATATGCTTCTTTTTCTTGTTCTTGTCTTTTCCTAACCTTGAAGATTTTTCTTTTTCACTCTAGGGGAGACCTCAGTCTCGCTAGAAAATGATTTCCACATCACATGCAGTTTCTCCTCTCCTCCTCTGCTTCTCTGAGCAGACCTCCCAACCCAAATGCTGTGAAGGGGCCCAGACTTAAGGATCGTCCTTGGCATCCTAAACATGCCAGGTCTTGTCGCCAAGGTGGCCCCACCTGGGCATAGCCGTCTAGTGCAACAGTCTTACTTCTTACCAGAAAATCTTGTGCCTCAGCAAAGCCTTCTCTAGAATTAACCACACCACAGGGAGGCGTGGAGGAGGGCTAAGCACCCCTGAGCCCAGCTTTCCAGGACCCCTCATCTGTCCACCTCATCTCTGTTTTGTAATGTGCTCAGGGGACCACTGGACTTTGCACTGAAGGGAGAAGGGGGAAAAGGCCACCGACTGCATTTCTGCCCCTGTGCTGGAAAGGATGCTATGTCAGATAATCACATGCGCAAACGTCCAAGGTCAGCATCACCCCACGTTACAGATGAAGCCCAGAGAGCCTCAGGGGCTCACATGGCCTCAGGTCTCAGTGGGACAGAGCAGAGCAAGGACTTGGTCCCAGGACGGGGGACCCGTATGCTTTTCCGGCTCAGCACACTGCCTCACGTGACTGTTGGGTCACCACCACTCTCCATGACCATCACTCCCCGTCTCTTCCTGGGCACCCACCTCCACTGGTCTTCTCCTCCAGATTTCCCTGTAGATAAATCCATTCATCCATAAAGTCAAGGAAGCAGGCAAGGGCCCTTTACATAGAATCTTTTAGGCTGGGTAAAGAGTTTGGATTTTAGTCTAAGAGAGGATTTTTCTCATATTACTCATATGACCATATCCTTCAAGAAAAGATGCTCATAAGATATTGAAACAACATTTAGGTTGTTCACTGACAGATGAATAGATAGATAAGATGTGGTACGTATATACAACAGAATATTAGCCATTAAAAGGTGGAATAAAAGGTGCAGCCATTTGCTGCCACAAGGATGGACCTAGAGATTGTCATACTAAGTGAAGAAAGTCAGAAAGGTAAAGACAAATACCATGTGATATCACTTAAATGTGAAACCTAGAATATGACACAAATGAACCTATCTATGAAAAAGAAACAGACTGGAAAACATAGAGAACAGACTTGTGCTCGCCAAGGGGGAGGGGCGGCAGGGGAGGGAGGGATTGAGAGTTCGGGGTCAGCATACACAAACTGTTATGCAGAGGATGGATAAACAGCAAGGTCTTATTTTTATAGCACAGGACTTTCCTGGTGGCTCATATGGCAGGAGATCCAGGTTTGATCCCTGGGTCGGGAAGATCCCGTGGAGAAGGGAATGGCAACCCACTCCAGTATTCTTGCCTGGAAAACTCCATAGACAGAAGAGCCTAGCAGGCTACAGTCCACGGGGTGGCAAAAAGTTAGACACGACTGAGCAACTAACACTTTCACTTTCACTTTTATAGCATAGGGAGCTATCTTCAAGATTCTGTAATAAACTATAATGGAAAAAAAAAAAGGAAGAATGCTTAGAGATCAGCCCCGTTTCCATTGCAGTAGCCCAGGCAAGAGAGGATGATGACTTGAACTTGAGTGGTTGATAGTAAGAATGAAAGTGGATACACTCAGAAACTGTTTCAGAGATAAGAGTCAAATAAGACTTGTTGAAGAAGCACTAGATGTGGGGACAAGGATAAACAGCAGAACCAAAGCTGACTCACAGGATTTTTGTCTTGAGAAACTTGAAAAACCAAGACAAGAAAGAGTCCAGGTTGGATGCATGAGACAGGGCGCTCGGGGCTGGTGCACTGGGATGACCCAGAGGGATGGGGTGGGGAGGGAGGTGGGAGAGGGGTTCAGGTTGTGGAACACATGTAAACCCATGGCTGATTCATGTCAATGTATGGCAAAACCACCACAATATTGTAAAGCAGCCTCCAATTATAATTAATTAATCAATTTTTTAAAAAAGAGTTAGGTAAAATCAGACCTGGGAAAATCTTGTGCTGTGTTTGGGACAAATTTGAATTTGAAATTATCTATTAAAATAGTAGTAGAGTAGACCACAGAGTATAAGAATATGGACCCCGGATGGATGTAGAAATGTACGAGTCATGAAAATATTGATAGGAAACATAAAGCTGTGAGAGTGGATGAGATCACCAAGGGAGAAAGCAGGGTAAGAAATGAACGCTGAGGACTTCCTTGGCTAAGACTCTTTGCTCCCAATACAGGGGAACCAAGTTTGATCCCTGGTCAAGGAATTGGATCCCACATGCTGCAAGGAAGATTGAAGATCCTGCCTGCTGCAAACTAAGACCCAGAACACTCAAATTAATTAATTGGCGGTGGTGGTGTTTTAGTTGCTAAGTTTGTCTAGCCTGCCAGGCTCCTCCATCCATGGGATTTTCCAGGCAAGAATACTGGAGTGGGTGGTCATTTCCTTCTCCAGGGGATCTTCCTGACCCAAAGGGCTGGGAGCGAACCAGCATCTCCTGCATTGCAGCCAAATTCTTTACTATCTGAGCCAATCGAGACAACTGGAGAGCCTAGTGAGGCTCTCAGAAAACAAAATAGAAAACTGTAAGGAAAACAAAATTAGATTTAACTGGCTGGCCATTGTGTCTAGTAGAAAGTGATGCATAAACGAAATAGCACAGTGACAACTTGCAAAGTAGGAACCCAGGGGCAGGAAGATTTAAATCAGAAAAGACCATAATGATCTGCTTTTCCTTGTGGAATTATAAAAGGTTCTAACCGAACACCAGGAAAAATGGCAAAAGGAAAACAGACAGCAAAGAAAATCAAAGAAACCCATTAAAGAGGGAACTTGGGGGCCCAGCACACACTTGGGGCCCCTAACCTTCCCCATCCCCTGGAGAAGGTAATGGTTACCCACTCACTCCAGTATTGTTGCCTGGAGAATTCTGTGGACAGATTAAAAAAGCAGAAAGGAAAAAAGTGAGAAAGCTATACAGTTGAGCAGTTTTAGGGGCTTCCCTGATGGCTCAGCAGGTAAAGAACCCGCCTGCAATGCAGGAAACGCAGCAGACATGGGTTCAATTCCTGGTTTGGGATGGAGGAGGAAGAAATGGCAACCCACTCCAGTCTTCCCGCCTGAAAAACCCCATGGACAGAGAAGCCTGGCGGGCTGCAGTCCAAAGGGTCGCAAAGTGTCAGACACGACTGAGCGACTGAACACACAGAACCGTCCCATCAGCAACACAAGCAGGTAATATATGTTAAATAAAAGTGAGGGTGGAATTATTTGACCGAATTTCACTATCTGACATTAAATCTCAGAGTTCTTGTTAATTTTGCAGGAAATACAACTACTATAATGGATTTAGAAAACGTATAAATTGTATTTTCTATCTGAACATCATTCTAGTTAACTTTTGATCTTTTGTCTAGCTAAAGATTTAAAAAATTACTGAAGTCAAATCTTACTTAAGGGACTTCCCTGGTGGTCCTGTGGTTAAGAATCCTCTTTGCAAAGCAGGGGATGTGGGTTTGATCCCTGGTTGGGGAACTAAGATGCCAAATGCTGCAAAGCAACCAAGCCTACAGGCAGCCACTACTGAGTCCACATGCTCTGGACCTGCACACTCTGGGGCCAAATCCCACAACTAGAGAGTCAGTGCATTGCAATAAATAAATAAATATTTTAAAAAATCTTATTTAAACTATATCTTACTTCTCATCATAATAGAAGAAATTTGTGTCTTCATATTTAATACCAAATTGCCTTGAAGATTTATTTAATGCTGAATTTTGATTCTTATCCTTTGGACCAGTTATTTGAAGAATTATGGCTTTAATGCAGATAATCTGGAAGGGATAAAATTGCAACTCCTAATAATTTTCATGTTGCTGCCAGTAGAAAAGTAATACACAATGCCAATTTATTTTGGCAAAAAACATGTCTAATGGACAAAAGATTTAAACAAAAGAGGATGTCTAAATGGCCAACAAGCACATGAAAATGTTTTCAAACTACTGTTCATTAGGAAACTCTAAATTAAAACTACGAATGAAATATCAGCATACACTCTCTCAAATGGATAAAGTCAAAGAGACAGACAATACTGAAAGCTAGCAGAGACGGAGAGCAAGCAGAATGGTCACCGCTGGTAGGAATGTGAAATAGTACAAGAACGCCAACATTTTTTTTTTGGCATTTTCTAGTAAAATAAAACATTTCCCTTCCAAATCAGCCAGCAATTGCACTCCTAGGTGTTTATCAAAGAGAAGTGATTGTAAATGTGCACCAAAATGTTTACAAGTTCAATTTGTGATAGTTAAAAATAAGACACAACCTATATATGAAAATCCTTTAAGACAGGCTTTAACAGTATGTGAATCCAGAACTTCCAGATGTACAAGTTGGATTTAGAAAAGGTAGAAGAATCAGAGATCAAATTGCCAACATTTGTTGGAACATAGAAAAAGCAAGAGAATTTCAGAAAAACATCTGCTTCATTGAATATGCTAAAGCCTTTGACTCTGCGGATCACAACAAACTGTGGGAAATTCTTAAAGAGATGGAAATACCAGACCACCTTACATGCCTTCTTAGAAACCTGTATGCAGGTCAAGAAGCAACAATTAAAACCGGACGTGGAACGATGGACAGGCTCAGACTTGGGAAAGGAGTCCAGTCCGTCAAGGCTGTATACTGTGACCCTGCTTATTTGACTTATATGCAGAGTTGGTGTTGTTGTTCAGTCGCCCAGTCGTGTCCGACTCTTTGTGACCCCATAGGCTGCAGCATGCCAGACTTTCCTGTCATCCACCATCTTCCAGAGGACAGGGAAGCCTGGTGCACTGCCATCCACGGGTCACAAAGAGTCGGACACGACTGGGCGACTGAACGACAACACATCACACAAAATGCTGGGCTGGATGTTTCACAAGCTAGGATCAAGATTGCCTGGAGAAACATCAACAACCTTAGATACACAGACAATACCATCCTGATGACAGAAAGCAATGAGGAACTAAAGAGTCCTTTGGTGAAGCTGAGAGGGAAGAGTGAAAAAGCTGACTTAAAAACTCAACATTCAAAAAACTAAGATCATGGCATCTGGTTCCATCACTTCACAGCAAATAGACGGGGAAAAAATGGTAACAGTGACAGACTTTATTTTCTTGGGCTCCAAAATCACTGCAGATGGTGAGTGTAGCCATGAAATTAAAAGACACTTGCTCCTTGGAAGAAAAGCTATGACAAACCGAGACAGCATGTTAAAAAAGCAGAGACATCACTTTGTCGACAAATCTCTGTATAGTGAAGCTACGATTTTTCCAGTAGTCATGTACGGATGTGAGAGCTGGACAGTAAAGAAGGCCGAGTGCTGAAGAATTGATGCTTTTTGACTGTGGTACTGGAAAAGACTCTTGAGAGTTCCTTGGACTGCTAGGAGATCAGTTCAGGCAATCCTAAAGGAAATCAACCCTGAATATTCATTGGAAAGACTGATGCTGAAGCTCCCATACTTTGGCCAACTGATGCAAGGAGCCGACTCACTGGAAAAGATTGAGGGCAGGGGGAGAAGGAAGTGATAGAGAATGAGATGGTTAGACAGTATCACTGACTCTATGGACATGAATTTGAGCAAACTCCCAAAGACAGTGAATGACAGGGAAGCCTGGCATGTTGCAGTCCACAGGGTCGAAAAGAGTTGAACAAAACTGAGTGACTGAACAACAACAGATGTTCCATTTGGGGATGGAGGGAGCAGAGAGGAGTCCCCTGCTGTTAGGGAGATAGATACACAGTGGGGAGGGGGGACCCTGGCTGGGAAGGGAGGACAGGGGATATGTTACACAGGCTCTGCTGGTCTTCACTCTCCTGGGAGAAGTTAGGGTAAGGAGGGAAGCCAGGGTAACTAGAGGTCATATTTGCCCTGTGTTTGGGACACTGTCTGAAAGGGAGCCCCCAAGAGCAGTGGTCTTGGGGATCATGGCTGAAAATAAGCCTCCTGTGTTTGCGCACTTGCTTTTAGGCATCAATATCAGTTGCAAGTCCCCGGTGTAGATGTCTTTTCCTTCGAGCCTGAGTCCTACAGTCTCTTGAGTTGTATGCACCCAAACTTCCCGAGGATCTTTCCCACCGGCTGTGACTTCTAGGTTGTCAGCGGTGGGATTAATTCTGCCAGGGCTCGTGGGAAGGAGGGAGGATTCAGAGTCTCCCCAAAGTGGCAGCTGCTCAGTTGGTTTTTTCAAAATATGTATTTATATAAACATTTGTATTTATATACCTGGTCTCGGGTGTGGCACATGGGCTCTTTGGCTGTGCACACAGTCTCGTGGCGGCTCACAGGCTCAGCTGCTCTGCAGCATGTGGAATCTTCCCAGACCAAGGCTGGAACCCATGTCCCCTGCAAAGGCAGGCAGATTCCTACCCACTGTATCACCGGAGAAGTCCCACGGTAACTTTTTAAGGTAAAGATACATGGCAGCTTTATACACAGAAGGCAGGGCGAATTAAATCAAAATCCTTTCATTTAATTTTGGCCCAAATGTGTTAGAACTGAAAACAAAAAAAGGGAAAAAGAGAAAAAGAGGATGATCACTGGTTAACACACTTGTTCTTCTGGAAGATTCTAATTCTCACATTCAGCCACTTTGCCAAGAAGCACCAGTATGGGCACAGAGCCCTCCTGGATCTGGGGAGGTGGGTGACTTTGGAAGTTGTCACACGGTATGATACTGCGAGTTTGCTAGTGGTCAGAGACCATTTTGTCACCACGGACAAAAGGCGTTCACTCTTTTCCTAAATCTTTTTGAGTGAAACAGTGCCTTGGTCTGATGTTCCCTCTCCTTCAGGAAACAGCATCTCTGATCAGTAAAAATCCCTTTGTGCCTTTAAAAAAGAACTTTGACTCTCTAACATGAACAAAGTGTTTTGGGTTTGCTTTCAATCTTGCCCCAAATGCAAGCACGAAAAAAGGCAGAAGAATTTAGAATGAGCGAGAAGTCAAGTCGGGCTTTGTTTGGAAAAATACCTTTAAAAGTTAAATATGAATTTTTGAACACTAAAAGTATTGATAAAATCACACCTCTGAAGTAAAACACTCTCATCCACCTCACCGATGTTTCCTGTTTTGGTTAACACATTTTAATTACCTTCTTTGGAATTTCCGCTGCAGCGCTTCCACCTACCTTCATGTCTGGACAGAGTGCCACATGTGCTGGCCAGTAAACCAGAGCCCCGGGGGCCCCAGCGGAGCCTGGAGTCACTGCCTGATGTGACGTCAATCTCGCTCCACCATCTCGCCACTTACTGCCAGGGGCCGGACACTGGAGAGTTCAGCACAGACCCAGGCCATTTATTTCTTTGGCCCTGTGGCTCTTAAGCCTGGGTGCTCACCAGTCATCAGGAGAATTTTCTAAAAGTCTGGGGCCAGCCCGTGTTCCAAGGTTGGGCTCTAAACTGTCTGCTGGGGGTTCCAGACATTGCTTTGCTTCCCACTGGCTTGACTTCCCTCCATCAGGGCTCTATTCTGTAACATGATTCCTCTTCTGGGAGAAGGATGCTCTGTGTCTGATGGACCCGCCGTTAAGGGATTGTTTCCACGCTGCTGCTCAGTTGTCTTTCATAAGTTCCCACTTCTTGAGGTTTTCCTATGGGCCGGCCCTAGTCCCTTCAGCCACATGCTAAGGGCTGGCGTCCCCTTTTCAGTGCACATGGGAACTAAATGAATGGAGGCCCCGTTGCAGTAACAATTTTAGTCAAGCTTTTCCATAGCATGCTTTTCTCTTATCTCCACGTGGCTTTTTAGAATCTTTTATTTTGATGTCAACAGTAGAATTACTGTATTACATTCACTAAAAGCAATTACACATCTTCTTTGGAAGTGGGCAGAAAAAAACTGCTGATAAAGAAACATCTTTAAGTATTCCCAAATAGATGTAATTAACATAGTATGTTTGTGTATTTTTTTTTTTTTTTTTTTTTTTTCAGGGAAAAACGGGTGAAGTATACGTGGTGTGGTTGATAGTTTCCTAGCATGGCCAACATCAATTCATTCCTTCCTCTAAGCACCTACTGAGATGTAGGATCAACTCCCCTCCCCAGTTTGGGTTGGTCCTGTGACTACTTTAACCGAAAGATTCCTGCAAAAGTGTGTTCTGGGACTTCTGAGTCTAGACCTTAAGTGGGCTGGTGACATCTGTTTCCTTCCTTTTGGACCTCAGCTTCTATGATATGGAGGGACACGGAATTATTTCCACTCAATAGAATGCTGAGTGGAAAAAAGAATATTTCCTAATGGATACACTGTAATGATTCTATTTTTCATATTTATCTATTTATCTCTTTCTATTCGTACAGGCATCCACATGTAGCTTTAAAGGACATATACCAAATGTCAACAATGGCTATCTCTGATAGTGTTTCATTTTCTTCTTCTTGTATATAATTATTTTCAAGATTTTGCAGAAGAAAATGTGAATCATTTCTTTTTAAACTTTTTATTTTGTATTGAGGTATAGCTGATCAACAATGTTGTGACAGTTTCAGGTGAAGAGTGAAAGGACTCAGCCATACATAAAAATGTACCCACTCTCCCAAAAAGACTCCCCTTCCCATCCAGGCTGCCGCATAACAATGAGCAGAATTCCTGTGCTGTTCCCAGGTCCTTGTTGGTTTTCTGGTGTTGTTAAGTCCCAAAGTCATGTCCAACTCCTTTGCGATCCCATGGACTATCACCCACCAGGCTCTTCTGTCCACGGGATGTTTCCAGGCAAGGACATTGGGATTGGGTTGTCAGTTCCTTCTCCAGGGGATCTTCCTGACCCAGGGATCGAACTCATGTCTTCTGTGTTTTCTGCCTTGGCAGGTGCAGTCTTTACCACTGAGTCACCTGAGAAACCCGCTTGTTTGTTATACCTTTTAAATATAGCACTGTGTATAGACAACAGCAAATTCACTCTCTAAGTCTGTGAGTCTCTTTCTGTTTTGTAAGTAAGTCCATTTGTATCAAGAAATATGTGAATTTTATTTTAACAAAAATACCAGGGGAATTCTCTGGAAGTCCAGTGGTGTAGAGTCAGCACTTTCACTGTCTGGGTTCAATTCCTAGTTGGGGAACTAAGATCTTGCAAGCTGTGTGGCACGGCCAATACATAAAATAAAATTAGTGTCAATAGGAAATTAAAAAAAAAAAAAAAAAAAACCAAAACACCGAAGGACCCAAGAAGCCAGGGGAGTAAATGTCCTGGCGAGTCTATGCATGGAGACCCACTTCTCAGCAGGGAGCCACAAGAACAGCCACTTGCTCCCCTGGCCACCCCAAGCAAAGGCTCACCCTATTGGCTCAGGTGATCAACCTCACTTACTGAGAACATTCTTTCTTTTTTAAAATACTTTTTCTCTTTTTTAACTTTTTATTTTGTATGGGAGGGCTCAGTGGTAAAGAACCTGCCTGACAATACAGTAGACACAGTTTCAGTCCCGGGGTCAGAAAGATCCCCTGGAGGAGGAAATGGGAACCCACTCCAGTATCCTTGCCGGGGAAACCCCATGGACAGAGGAGCCTGGCGGGCTACAGTCCAAGGGGTCTCAAAGAGTTGGACACAACTTAGCGACTAAACAACAATAGCCGATTAACAGTGTGATGGTTTCAGGCGACCAGTGAAGGGGCTCAGCCATATATATACATGTAACCTTTCTCCCCCAAACTCCCCTCCCACCCAGGCTGCCGCATAACACGAGCAGAATTCCCTGTGCTGTTATCCATGTGAAATATATCCACTGGTTATCCATGTGAAATATAGCAGTGTGTACATGTCCATTCTAAGCTCCCTTGAGAATATTCTTGATGCTTTCACAGTTCATTTTCTGGAGAGAAAGCACAGCTACAGAACAGGTCAATTCAGAATGAGACACTGAGGTGGCATCTACTTAGGCTGGAGATAAAGAATCTTCCAACCTGCCTCAAGATAGGTCAGGTGTGTGTCCACCCTGGCTGGATAGTCCTTTGGTGGCCCTATGAGCGGACATTCTCCCCATCACCACCCAGTTTTTCTCTGTTATTTCTGAGGCAGCATGGATGGTGGCCTCCCAGAATGGACAGTGGATGATTGGGAGGGCACCCAGGTACCCTAGCCCTTGGGCACTGGCTTTTCCCCCAGCTCTGCCTGCCTTCCATCTACCAGGAAAGGCAGCCAGTGCCAGAATGGGCAGGGACTTGAAGTCCAGAGAGCTGGGTGGGACATAAAGGGATAGAGGGAAGTAAAGGTAAGCAGGCCTTTACTTACCACCTGCATAAACGGGTACTGGAGAAGCTTTTGCTCTGCTGGGCTGCACAGATTCAAGATGTGCGTGGAAACTGCCCGAATGCCCAGCCCCTACGGTGACTGAGTCACATGTCTGCCAGAGCCCAGACAAAACAGGAAAACACTCATGAGAAGGTAACTTCCTCACGGGCGGGGATATTGGTGATACTGGTCTGTTTCGTTCACTGCTGTCTGCCCAGTGTCTACAACAGTGCCTGGCACAGAATGGGCATTGATGAATAAATTCACCCATGAGGGTGTGAATGAATGGAATTTGCTAGTAATCAAAGAAAGGCACATGACCACAATAATGTGGTATTGTTTTGTATATTAAGCCACCTCAAAATAGTGTAATGGAAACACTCAGTCCTCGTGAAATCCGATGTCATCTGCCATGCATCTAGTATTAAAGGCAACTTTTGTTGTTGTTGTTTATTCACTAAGTCATGTCTGACTCTTTGCAAGGACTGTAGCCCGCCAGGCTCCTCTGTCCATGGGATTTTCCAGGCAAGAACACTGGAGTGGGTTACAGTTTCCTTCTCCAGGGGATCTTCCCGACCCAGGGATCAAACCCATCTCCTACATTGCAGGCAGATTCTTTACCGCTGAGCCACCAGGGAAGCCCATTAATGGCAATACGTATTCATATAAATGTTTTGGAAAGCACCTTGGTAACAGAGTTATTTAAAAGGGGCTACTCAGTAATTCCAGTCCTAGAAATTTATGTTAAACAGACAAATCAGAAAAAGGACAGCGCTGCCTATATAAACCATTCCTTGAAATGCTACTCATAACTGTAAAGAGATGGGGGCAGTCTGAGTGGCTAGGACACTGGATGGTCAGATAGCTTGTGGTTGCGGAGGCCTGTGAAACAGTGCAGCAAACAGGCGTGTGAAAAAAGGAAGGATGCAAAAGTGTCCATGTGAAACGTGTGTGTCCATAAGTGTATTCTGGGGGAAAGCCTGGAAGGATAGAGTTTATGGATCTTTTTTTTCCCCCTCCAATTTCTATCATCAAAATATCTTTAACTAAAAAGAGCATGACCAAATAAAACCTTCCTACAGGACACTGTGGGCTCCCCGAGGTGGCTCAGTGGTAAAGACTCTGCTTGCTAATTGAGAAGACACAGGTTCTATCCCTGGGTTGGGGAAGCTCCCCTGCAGAAGGAAGTGGCAACCCACTCCAGTATTCTTGTCTGGGAAATTTCATGGACAGAGGAGCCTGGTGGGCTATAATCCATGGGGTTGCAAAAGAGCCTGACACAACTCAGTGACTAAATAACGACAACAGGACATCGTGCACCAGTAAACACGCATATCGCAACTAGTAAGTTCAAGGTGCTCACCGCTCACACAGTTCCCGAGTGAGTGGTCTGCCATCGCCACCTGCCCACCCAGAGCAGGCAGGCCTTCAGCCTCCAGGATTCAAGCCACTGGACAGCAGAGCCAGGAGAGATTTTTTTTGGCAGAGTTCACCCATCTCTGAATAACAACCAAGTGCTGCTGTGGGAACAACAGTATTTAGCACCATCTGACCACAGATTGGAGACCATTTGCTAGAAATAACACTCTGGGCTTTGGCAAAGCAGGTATTGAGTTGCGCTTTCTGGTGGCTGAATAAGCATTACAGCTGTTTTTTGATGATAAAACCACATATACATCAGGACACACTTCCCTTCCTACTGAAGGAGGGCTAGAGCCAGTTCACCTACAAAAGCTATCAGGTTACAAAGATGTGAGAAGGAAGTTACAGCCCCTGGAGAGCCTCTGATTTGTGCTGGTTCAGCATTAGGTGATGGTTCTTAAGGGAATAGAAAGTACCTGGGAGACTTAAACATGGACCCTTTGCTTCCTGTTGCAGAAATTCCGATTGAACTGTTTTGGTGAACTGTCCAGAGCATTGGAAATTTTAAAAGCTGCAAGATGGTTTAGATGAGCATCCAGGGTTGAGATCCACTGTCTTACGGTATCAGCAGATGAGCTCTCTACTGGAAACATTCAGATATTCTGAATGGCCATAATCTCTGTTGAAAGATGAGCAAGAATCCATGCCACTTTTTGCAATGGTCTGCTGTGAGCTACTAGCCAGAGGAAGCAGAGCAAAGGGCTGGGAGGCCCAGGAGCTCAAGGATCTCAGACATGGACAGGATGGGTGCTAAGTGTGACTCTGTCTTACTAGCTCTGCAACCTCAGGAAAGTTACTCCCCCTCTCTGAGTCTCTGAAGAGGGGATGCTGGTCACCATGCCAAACTGACAGGGTTGTTCAGAATGGGATGTGTCTGAGGAGGAATACAGGAGCGCAGCTCTCCCCCAGATCGCGTGAGCATGTGGAAAGAATACCGTTACCATGAGCTCACAGAACTGTGCCTCCATGGATTTGATGGAGAACCACACACCCTCGGCTTATGTATTAAGTGAAACAGACACCTAGTAGACTAGTGGGTGTGTGATTTATAGGAAATAAGGAAAATGGAAATAGGGCAGACACTGCTGTGAAACTCTCCCACGATCCCCACCTTCAAAGTGAATTCAAGCATAGTGAGAAGAATTGAAGCCTACTCTCAGCAGAGCACCTGACCAAAGAGCAGACAGATCTCTCTTTTGTTGTTGCTCAGTTGTTCAGTAGCTCAGTTGTGTCCGACTCTTTGCAACCCCTTTACCATCTCTCAGAGTTTGCTCAAACTGATGTCCATTGAGTCGATGATGCCAAGCAACCATTTCATACTCTGTTGTCCCCTTTTCCACTTGCCCTCAATCTTTCCCAGCATCAGGGTCTTTTCCAATGAGTCAGCTCTTTGCATCAGGTGGCAGAAGTACTGGAACTTCAGCTTCAGCATCAGTCCTTCCAGCGAGTAGGGTTGATTTCCTTTAGGATGGACTGGTTTGATCTCCTTGCTGTCCAAGGGACTCTCAAGTCTTTTCCAGCACCAGAGTTTGAAAGCATCAATTCTTCGGCACTCAGATCTCCCTTCAGAAGGCAGACAAGCAGAAGGTGGTAAGATTCCTGGCACCCACTCAAGGAGAGAGCTTCTGACCCCATAAGATGTAGGGAAACTGCCAGGAGACCAGGAGGCTGGCCTCAGAATATTCCTGAATCTGCATGTCTTAATGATGAGATATGTGTGTGTGTTCAGTAAGTCATGTCTGATTCTCTTATGACCCTATGGACCGTAGCCCACCAGGCTCCTCTATCCATGGGACTTAACCAGTCAAGAAGACTGGAATGGGCTGCTATTTCCTCCTCCAGGTGATCTTTCTCGCCCAAGGATTGAACTTGCGTCTCCTCCACTGGTTGGCAGGTGAATTTTTTAACACTGAGCCAGCTGGGAAGCCCAGTGATGAGATAAATGTTCTTGAATCTGCTTGACATCGGGGAAGAAACAGACCAAGGCCTGCAAGTCTTGGTGGAGGACTGAGCCAGCACTGCAGTGCTGTCCCCAGGCCCCTGACAGTCAACTCCCTAGGGAGCCATTTCAAGGAAAAGGAACCTTCATTCCTTTGGTCACTTAGCAAAGAGGTAGACACGTTACACTTCAGGAAGCCTGTGATGGTCTTTGGTCACACGGATGCTAATTACCCCTCTTGTCCCTGAAGCTGGGCTGAGGTTTCCTAGGTGACCAACATTCACTGGAGAATCGCATCTCTCTGGCTGGCTGGCCGGTAAGGGGTTTGGCCTCTGGCATCATACATGTGGCTGCCACTCACTGATGAGGCTTCTGGCTTCCTGGTTCAGCCATGGAAGTGGCTGTAGGTTGAGGCCATGGCCCAGGGCAGCCCACGCTGCCTTGGCTGCCAGCCTCCTCTCCCTCCTTGTGGCCTATTTATTGCAGCAAGCAATCTCCAGGTTGTGTTGAATTCTGTCTTGTAGGTTTATTTTTTAAAATCTTTTTTAAAAAGTACGTGTGTGGTAACCATGGAAACTCTCTTTTGCATTCACTTGTGTTTTTAAAAAAATACTCCTGTGTGTCTGTCTGGCTTGTGCTGTCTGCACTGAACAGTGGGCTCCTAGGGGAGGGATGTGTCTTGGTAGGGAGTCTGAGAGAGGCTCCTACCATCTCCATCGGCAGGTGGGGCCAAGGCTCTGGCTTCATGATCCTAAGGAACCCACAAAGGGCAGCTGGAAACAAAGACATGCCCCCTCCCCCAACCCCCAATTTTGGAGGCTGAGGTTCTTGTATCACACCTCATTTCATCATTATTGTGACACTGTGGTCACACCCCCATCATTATTTCTACTTTACAAGGTACCTTTTTTTTTTTTTTTTGAGAAGCAAAGCCTGAAAATTAGTATCTCAGTCCCTCTGTGCAGCCGGTTCTAGAAGGAAACCCTCCGGGGCCTGCACACAGGGCCAGAGGGCTCCCAGCTGGACATCTCCGCCTTTGGAGGACCTAGTGCTTCCATTCAGCACACTTGCATCGAGCCTTTGCTGCAGGTCAGGCAATTCAGCCCGGCCCTGCCCTCTATGCCGAGGAGGCGGCTCCTGAGCTGGGCACGGAGCCCACAATGCAACGCACGGCTCGGGGGGCCCGGGCAGCGGACCCAGGCGGCTGGCAGGGCCAGAGACAGCCCAGCGGGGACCCAGTCCAGCCTGGGTTTCCTCCTGCATCAGATGTACAATGTGGTAACAGTAACGCCTGCCTGTCTCCTTTGCAAAGTGGTACTGGCGGCTCAGACGGTAAAGACTCTGCCTGCAATGAAGGAGACCGGGGTTCCAGCCCTGGGTCAGGAAGATCCCCTGGAGAAGGTCATGGCAACCCACTCCAGTATTCTTGCCTGGAGAATTTCATGGGCAGAGGTGCCTGGTGGGCTGCAGTCCAGGGGTTTGCAAAGAGTCAGACACGACTGAGCAACTAGCACACACACACAAGGAGGTTGCCGTTGCTGTGAGAGGCTCTGCAGAGGCTGAGATCACAGGCTGCAGAGCATTGTCACTGTGCTCTTCTGAGCAGAAGAGTAACGATGCAGACCACAGTGGTGACAGCGCGGCACCCGCCCTGGGGGACCCAAGGCAGGAGGGCACAGGCCGGTGGACTCAGTTGGAAGATGACACAGAGTGTGTGTGAAGTTAAGTGTTAGTTGCTCAGTCGTGTCTGACTCTTTGCAACCCCACAGGCTGTAGTCTACCAGGCTTCTCTGTCCACGGAGTTCTCCAGGGAAGAATACTGGAGTGGGTTTCCGTGTCCTTCTTCAGGGAATCTTCCTGACCCAGGGATCGAACCTGGGTCTCCTTCATGGCAAGCAGTTTCTTTACCGTCTGAGCCACCAGGAAAGTCAGTGTGTGGATGCCTTACCGTCAGTGTTCGATGCTGCCCATGAGACAGGAGGAGAAAATAACGTTTTTAAAGGAGCCGCCACCCTTTCCTGCAGATGCCTGTTTTTCTTAGTGTGTGATTTGATGGCCAAGAGGTGGACGTGACCCCAGACTCTGCGCTGACTGAGGAGGGCTCAGTGTGTGATGTCTGGGGGTCTGTCTGCACTGAGAGACCCGCAGGGGATGTCTGGCTGTGGGGGGCAGGGGAGGGGAGGGGGTCCAAGCTGGATAGCTGCCCTGGCTGCAGGATGAGCCAGGACGAGGTCAGATCAAGTTTTCCTGCCCAGCCCCTCTACTCAAAAGACGCTGGAGTTGAGGGGTTGGGTGCATATTCCTGGGTCTGTGTATTAAGGGAGCTGACTGAGCTGGTCAGAGCACAATGGGAGGATGCCTCAGGCCAGCAGGAGCTGTGCCCGGCAGTTTGCCTCCGTGGAGTTCTGGGAGGGATCCTCCCTTAGCAAACCTGCTGGAGCTTCACAGCTCCCTGGAGGGGGACTTGAACTGAATGGGGGTGGGACTGCTTACTGGTCCCTAGAGCAGTCCTTCAGTTATACCTCCTCTTTCAGTTAAACCCACTTAGCCCCTAGGGCAAGGTGGCCAAGGCAGACTTGGATCTCAGGAAGAGGCTACAAATGAGGGAAGTAATTAACAAAGAGCCTGGGGCCATCAGGCAGCAGAAGGATCCCCACCACCCCCATCATCAGTATCAACATCACTGTTATCAGTACCATCGTCATACCATCGTCATCTTCATCACTGCCATCTTCTCTTACATCATCATCATCACCCCCCCACAGCAAAGCTTAGTGGCTAGGAGCAAGGCCTGGGAAGCCTTGCTGGGTCTCTGGCACTGTCACTCACAGCATTTGTGACCTTGGCCATAGTTTTGAACTTGCCTGGGCTTCATTTTCCTCACATATAAACTGGGATAATTTTAAAAGATAATAAAGCTCTTAGCATCTTGCCTGGCACATGGTGTCAGGATAAGTTGGTCATCATCATCACTGTTTTCATCATTATAGAGCCTTCTAAGTGGAGATGCTTTGGGTCATTACGGTAGCTCCTGATTGACAGAGGGGAAAGGAGGCTGGCTCTGTCCCACTTTTCAGATAAGGAAAGGGAAGCTCTAAGCAGTGAAGACATTTGTCCACGTGGCTCAGCTCACAGCCGGGCGGTGGATGTAAACACCGAGCAGCCCGCACCCACAGTACCTGCCTTCTTCACCTTTGTCCTTGGGCAGAGCCCCATGAGCTGGGATGCGCTCCAAAATGCCCATTAAAACACATGGCTATTTTATGGTTTGTTTGTTTGCTCCTAAAGACATAAAATCCAAGCTTATCAAACAAAAGTCACACTTAGCCCTGCTGACTTGAACGCTAAAGTCCAGCATTATCTAAGCTCTTCAGCCCCCACGGAGAACACTTAGCTCCCCACGGAGCTGGCAACATGCTCCAAGGCTGACCTTTGGCAATCCTCACCACTCTAGCCATGAACCAGTCACAAGGCAGGTGGGGTGGGGAGTCAGGCAGGTGGGGAGAAGCCCAGAGATCCTGCTTACCAGCTGGACACCTATGGTAAGTTTTTAAACCTCTCTGAACCTTCCTTAATATGCTTATCTGTAAATGGATTTAATGATGGGAACCTCTTCACCGAGATCTTTAAGTGGGAAAGAGCTAGCGTGGGAAAGGAAAGTAAAAAATGGAAAGAAGGGTTCAAACGGAGGGGACATAGGTATACTGATGGCTGATTCATGTTGATGTTTGGCAGAAACCAACACAATACTGGAAAGCAAGTATCCTTCAATTAAAAATAAATAAAGTAAAAAAAAAAAAACAGAAATAAAAGCAGTATCTCTGAAGACTATCCTGAGCTGAGGCTACAGCTGTGCTTTCTAGGCTGTGTTAAGTGTGGATTCAAGATATATTGGAAAGCAAGTCGACAAGACTTACCAATGGATTAGATAAGAGAAGATGAAAGAGAGGATTATATAACCTGGAGAGCGGGTGCCACTGTCTGAGATGGGGAAGTTTAGGGAGAGATGGGACAGGTCGTGTGGGGGTGGGGGAATTTGCATCTGCTCTGGATGTGCTAGTTTCACAATGTCCGAGATTTCCCAGTGGAGATGGCAGTGGGTAGTGGGAGCTGCAACTCTGAAGGATGCTCCCAGGAGAAGTCCATATTGAGAATTCAGACTTGGGGTGGTTGTCATAGGAATGGTATTCATTTATTTATTTTTAAATATTTATTTGGTTGTGCTGGGTCTAAGATGCAGAGTGTGAGATGCAGTTCCTGGAACAGGGATCAAACCTGGCCCCACTGCACTGGGAGCTCAGGCTTAGCCATTGGACCACCAGGGAAGTCCCAAGAATGGTGTTTAAATCCAGGTGGCTCAGCGGTAAGGAATTCGCCTACAATGCAGGAGACACAGGTTCCATCCCTGGGTTGGGAAGATCCCCTGGAGAAGGAAATTGCAACCCACCCCAGTATCCTGCCTAAAAAATTCCACGGAGAGAGGAGCCTGACAGACTATAGTCCATGGGGTTACTAAAGAATCGGACGTGACTTAGCAACTAGCAACACTGAAAGGTGTCTCTTGGGAAGTGAGCAGGGAAAGTGAAGAGAGACAGCCCAGTGGGGTATAAGGAGGACCACCACTCAGGGCTCAGAAAAAGGAGGACCCCATGAAGGACTGGCCAGCAAAGTCAGAGAAAAATTGGGAAAGTGTTCGGTTTAGGAACTGAGAGAGCAGACAGCTTCCGGAGGGAGGGAGGCAGGGAGTGGTCAACAGTGATGAAGGACTAAGATGAAGTTGCAGAGTGGGTGGGGCTGGACAGGCAAAAGGGGGACGTGGATGGCCTTTACTGAGAGGCATCAGAAGAGCGCTGCGAGCAAAGCCAGCCTGCAGTGGGGCTGGGCGTGCACCGGGTTGGGAGAGGAGGATGGAGGAGTCAGGAGGTGGCTGCTGAGGGGAGGAGCGGCTCTGGGAAGATGAGAGAGGCGCGTCTGTGCTCTGATTGAAGTCGCCTGGAAGTGAGAGAGAGCTCCCTGCGGAGGGCACCCCTGCAGAGGGAGTGTGGTCCTTTTTTTTTAATTTTATTTTTGGTGGACCATTTTTAAAAGCTTTATTGAATTTGTTGCAATATTCTTCTATTTTCTGTTGTGGTCTTTTGGCCACGAGGCATGCAGGATCTTAGTTCCCTGACCAGGGATCGAACCCACACCCCCTGCATTGGCAGGCCAAGTTTTAACCACTGGACCACGAGGGAAGTCCTGGGAGTGAAGTTCCTGAGTAGTTGGAGGGATGAATCCAGAGCACAGGTGGAGAGACTTTACTCCATCCATCTAGGAAGGAAGAAACAGAAGAGGTGCCTGTCTGGGTGGGACTGGTGAGTTTGTTGGTGGGAAGATGAGCATTTGAAACTAGAGGGGAAGTTCCGGGGTGGAACAGGAGGTGTAAGCATTGTCATCATCTCGTGGGAGGGGAGCGCAGACCTGCAGAGAGAACAGTGGGGTCTCCTGGTGGCACCGATGGCCGCTCGCAGACTGAGATCATGAATTTAGAGCAAAAGAAGACAACCTTATCATCTGATGATCTCCAAAAACACTCAACAGCCCCAGTGCAAGCCAGAAGAAGGTGGATTGGTGGGGGGAGGGGGGGTTCACTCAGAACTTGGATTTTGCCAAAGGGTTGTAACCTACAAGAGAAAGACTGAGTTAATTGGGGGAATTCATGTTGGAGAAGAGGCTGGAGGGCAAGAGAAGAGAGGCGTGGCATGAGTGGGTGGGGGCTCAGTGCACTAAAACCAAAGTAATAGGGCAGTAGGGGGGATTTGAGTGGCAGGGATGGGAGGATGAGGACGTACTGGAATCCAGATTTGAGGATGAGGCGGTCCAGGTGTGAGATGTCCCGTCTGATTGGATGTGACATCACCCTGAATGAGGACAGAAGGTCCCCCCGACCAGGAGGGAGGTGCAGCCGCTGGCTCTGCTGTGCATGAGCTCAGAAGAGCCAGGCTGGGTGCTGCTGGGATTCCCAGCAGGCCCTGCAGCCCCCCTGCCCAGATCCTGCCACTTTCTAGGTGCAGGACCCCACAGACGTATTTCCCCTCTTGGTGCTTGAGTGTCTCTACTTGTAAAAATGAGGGCAATAATTTCTACTTGTCTCCTCAACTTATTATGAAGACTAAAGGAGATGATTCAGATAAAGCACCAAACAGTGCTGGGGCTACTTAAGTGCAAATAAGTGTTAAATATGGAGCTATGACAAACCTAGACAGCATATTAAAAAGCAGAGACATCACTTTGCCAACATAGGTCCATATAGTCAAAGCTATGGTTTTTCCAGCAGTCATGTTCAGATGTGACAGTTGGACCATAAAGAAGGCTGAGTGCAGAAGAATTGATGCTTTCAAATTGTGCTGCTGGAGAAGTCTCTTGAGAGTCCCTTGAACTCCAAGGAGATTAAATAGTCAATTTTAAAGGAAATCAACCCTGAATACTCATTGGAAGGACTGATAGGAAAACTGAAGCTCCAATACTTTGATCACCTGATCCAAAGAGCCAACTCATTGGAAAAGGCCCTGATGCTGGGAAAGATTGAAGAATGAAGATTGAAAAATTGAGGGTTGCATGCGTGCGTGCTTAGTCACTCAGTCACATCTGACTTTTTGCAACCCCATGGACTGTATCCCACCAGGCTCCTCTGTCCACAAAATTCTCCAGGCAAGAATACTGCAGTGGGTTGCCATTCCCTTCTCCAGGGGAATCTTCCCAACCCAGGGATCAGATCCAGGTCTCCTGCATTGCAGGCAGATTCTTTACTGTCTGAGCTACCAGGGAGGCTCCCAGATGAATGAAGGTGATCAATAAATATCAGGGTGTCCCTCCCTACCTCCACCACACTGGAATGTGCACACAGACATGCACATGCATGCACAGAGGCACATTCTTTTGGGATAAATGCTGCTTTGCACCATGTTATTATTTTCTGAAGCATAGGCTTTGCTCAGCGAACTCATACTCAACAAGAGATGCTGCTGCCGGTGGTCACACATGTGCAGATGGCACAAACACACTTACATATGAAACATGCCAGGGATAACTGTGCAGAGCAGCCCCAACATCAGACACAGTAATGTCAGAGAGGAGGGTGGTATGCCTTCAGACTGTGTCCACCGAGGGGGCAATATGATGGAGAAGGTGCCCCTCCCACTGGTGATCAGAGGCTGGGCCTGAGTCTATGAGTTCTGAAGACTCGGGGCACAGATGTGCGGGAACAGAGACTGGCCCTTCTTGGAACTCCGAGTCATCTGCTAGCTTTAATGAGAACTAACCCTCAGAGAGGGACTTTTCTGGTGGCTCAGATGGTAAGGAATCCGCCTGCAATGCAGGAGACCTGGGTTCAATCCCTGGGTCACGAAGATCTGCTGGAGGCGGCCATGGCAACCCACTAACAGTACTCTTGCCTGAAAAATCCATGGACAGAGGAGCCTGGTGGGCTATAGTCCATGGGGTTGCAAAGAACTGAAAACAACTGAAGTGACTGAGTGTGCACGCAATCCTCAGAGAGGAGCTGGGGCAGGGAAGAGGCAGACAGGAAGAGAAAGTGTAGGGACTCCAGTCTGTTCCACTGATCAGCACAGGTCAATATCTTGTCACTTTGAAAGCTGGAACCCTGAGAGGTTGACTCTGTGCTGGGCAGTACTCATTGCTGTTCTCCGGATCAGCATTTGATCCTTCTCAGTCATGAGGCAAAGAAGCTTCCTCCTCCACTTACCAGCAAGGTTCGCTTCCACTGTGAATATTTTCAACGAAAAATCATGGCCAGCTTAAGGCAAATAGCATTCAGTCACAGAAAACATGAAAAAGAAGGTTCTTGGCATTTGGGAACATGGGTAAAGAATTCTGTCTTTCCGAAACTGGAGTTTTATTTGATGTTTCTTGGAAAGAAACCATCTAACTTGCTTTATATAGCCCTTCATGTCTTCAAAGGGTTCAGAATCAGACCAAAAAAAAAAAAAAAAAATGTATAAATAATCCAAAAAAATGCTGTATTCTATCTTATGAATGCTGTTTCCTTCCTCCTCACAAGGTAGGAATATTTATGAACTCTGAAAAGTAATTTCAGGGGGAAAAATGCAACCTTAGTCCAGTTTTATAATAGTGAAAGTGTTTGGTTCTTGCCTTCTGGATTATTTTTAAGTCAGTGCGGTATTATTTATACAAGTTGACATACACAACTCAACCGAGGCCAAAGTCCTTCAGATTTATGTCTGCCTTCCTGGGTGTTTATGCTTTTAGAAAAGGGGATTTGCAGCCCGGGAATGTGTATGTTAATCCAAACAGGGCTCCTTCTCAATGCCTCAGACCCCAGATGTAGACTTGACCTATCGGTCCCACCCTCCGCACCCCCACCTCCCACCCGCTCCCCCAATCTATGTGGAATTGCCCACACTGGTCACAAACTGAGTTTCAGCCACAGAAGCAGGCTCTCTCATCTCAGCCTGTCTGTCTGTCTGTCTGCCTAGACATTCAGAGCCCCGCCAGGCGGGTCAGCCCCAAGGCTGGAGGTGACAGGGTGATGACCCATGAGGATGGCTCAAAGCCCAGACTCTGGACGCTCTGGGGACAGCCTCCTGTGGCCTCTTCACAGACAGCCGTCAGATAAGAGATCCAGTATCCCCCGGCTCCCCTGGCCATCTGCAGGGCAAGTATTTTAAGCCTGATTTCTTCTGGAAGGGAAGTTTAAGAAACATCTGCCTTGGGACTTCCTGGGTGGTCCTGGTTTGATTTCTGGTCAGGGAACTAGATCCCAAAGGCTGAAACAAAAGATCCTGCATGCTGCAATGAAGATCAAAGATCTCACGTGCCACAAGTAAGATCTGACATAGCCAAAAAATTAATTTAAAAAAGAAGAAAGAAACTTCTGCCCTGATGCTCTGATCTGTGCACAATAAAAGACCACAGGCGATTGGGTCGCCTCTGAGGTGTCTGGAGGGAGAGGAGAGTCTCTCCCATTCCCACCCAATTCAGTGCTCTCTCTGAATTATCTGTTTTTTGTTGCTGCACTCGGGCTTTCTCTAGCCGCAGTGAGCAGAGGCTACTCTTCGCTGTGGTACTCTAGCTTCTCACTGCAGTGGCTTCCCTGGTTGCAGAGCAAAGGCTCTAGGGTGCAGAGGCTTCAGTAGTTGCAGCACCCGGGCTCAGAAGTTGTGGCCCAGGGGCTTAGTTGCTCCAAGCCACATGGCTTAGAGGCATCTTCTTCCCAGACCAGGGATCGAACCCTTGTCTACTGCATTGGCAGGCAGATTCCCATCCACTGGACCGCCAAGGAAGTCCATTGCTCTCTTGTCAGGGTGTTCAGGTAGCCGTGGTCTTTGGCTAAAGTGAGAAACAGGTCATCCTACACCTATTAAGTGCAATACTGGAGAAGCAAGAAATGGGGCTCTACACCCATAGTTCTCATGGAACATATAGCCCAGGCCTTTCCAATCACCAGGCCCCCCAGAGATGAGGACCCAGGTCCCTCACTTTTGTCCCTTGGCCACTCCAAGCTCCCCAAGTTCCAAAACACACTCAAGCTGGGGCTCTGGGAGCATGTGCGAAGCCTTACTGCCCAGAGGATGAAACTGAAGGTGGGACTGGATGGGGTGGACCTTCCTGGAAGGTCAGGAAGGGGATAGTTGAACAGAAACCTTAAAAATCCAACCCTGTGCAGATCTGAGCATTTTAGAAGAGGGGCAGCAAGCCTGTGATGCGGGAGTGAGACTGCGGTCATCCAGGAGACAGCTCAGGCTGTTCGGGTTGAGTTCAATTAAAGTGTCATTTTCTTAGAACCAGTGTGAACTTCTCTTTCATGTGCTTAGTTGCTCAGTCATGTACAACTCTTCGTGACCCTCCAGGATTCTCTGTCCACGGGATTTCTCAGGCAAAAATACTGGAGTGAGTAGCCATTCCCTACTCCAGGGGAAATCTTTACCCAGGGATCGAACCCACATCTCCTGTGTCTCCTGCCTTACAGGCAAATTCTTTACCCACTGAGCCATCAGAGAAGCTCCTCTGTTTCATACTAGCCACCAAGTTTAGACAGAAACTTAAGTTTTCAAAATATACATGTCATCTGAGTTGCAAGTTGATGAGTTGCCTTCATCAAGCCATTATCGGTCATTCATTCGCCAGGGAAACTGATTCTTCAGAACCCTGCCAGCACGGCTCCAGCAGCAGCTATTAAAGGAAAGGGTTGAGAGGAACCTAGTGGCCTGGGGACCTGAGCAGGTGGAGTGTGGAAGGAGGAAGGGACCGCTTCAAAGCAAAAGAGGGGCCCTAAAAGGAGAACCATCTGGCCAAAGACTGGACTTACCTCTTGAAATAGATGTTTGAGATGTGAATCAGCCCAGGTTCTCACTGCTCATTTTTTAAGTGGGGAAAAGTGCAGATTGTGGTCAGCAGCCCAGAACAAAGTCCAGCTTTCAGAAAAGAGGGTTTGCCATGAGTCCTAGTCAGACATTTAACTGGCACCCACCCATCCCACGGTCATCTGTTGAGTGAGCGCCTGGCTCCAGGGGCCATGCTGGATAAGAGGGGCTGCCTCAACCCTCACAGTTCAAAGGCCAGAGAGACACCATTGCCATGTCATTATTAAAATCCCCGGGTGGGGACAAGACCTTGTGTGCGTGCGTGCGTGCATGCGTGCGTGTGTGCTAAGCACATCGTCCTACTTGACGATGGATGGGGCTCTCCCTGGGCACACAGCCTGGGGCGGCCTCACCTACACCACGCCGTGGCCTTGGCCTTGGGCCCTCCAGCCCACTCTGTCCTCCCACTCATCCTGGACTTGGCAGGACGCATGGACGCCTGTGCCAGGGCAAATTGGCAAAGGGAAACAGAAAGGAGGACTGAACATTTTGCAACGACAACAGAAAATTAAACAAACGGAAAGCACCTTATTGAGTGCTGTCTTTTGGAGATTTCTCCCCGGGGTGACGCACTCACCGGCTGATACGAGGTCACCCCCGTGGGAGTCCTGAGTAAGCCCCCAGTACCCCCAAGACACTGCCACGCTGGAGCGTGTATTGTTGTTGCTGAGTTGTGTCCAACTCTCTGTGGCCCCATGACTGTGGCCCGCCAGGCTCCTCTGTGCGTGGGATTTCACAGGCAAGAATACTGGAGTGGGTCGCCACTTCCTCCTCCGGGGATCTTCCCAATCCAGGGACTGAATCCGCATCTCCTGCATTGGCAGGCGGACATTTTACCACTGAGCCACCAGGGAAGCCTGGGGTCTTTAAAAAAGAGCTTTTTTTTTTTTTTTTAAAGGGAGCTTTAAAAAAGTACTGCACTGGAATCCCACTGGAGTTTTGGAGAGCTTGCTCAGGATGTGGGTATTTTGTATAAGCCCTGGTGGACTCCCCACCCCTCTTTCCACGCATCATTCAGACTGTGTCCAGTAGATGCTCCGCACGGGTCTTAAGGGAGGCACGGATGGTCCTCTATCTCTCCTGATTAAAGACCCGGTTTCCTCCAGTTTGTGTTTTGCAAAAAGTGTTTCATTAAAGCAAATGCCTCAATATTTACGCTGTATCCTTTCTTCAAGCAGCCAATAGTTTACAGTCCAACTGGCTGGGACTGCTCTCCAAAAACCCAACATTTTCCCTTTAAACCGAGCTGATAACACTGTTTCTGGATCAGCCTCGAGCTGAGCTGGCAGCTCAACAGAACAGACCTCTCCATGAGCCCTCCCTGCCCTCCCCCGCCCCTCCCCAGCCTCTTCCTCCGGCACCCCCTGTTTCTGGACTCAGGAAAGGCCACCCTTCCAGTCGCTCAGGTCCAAGTCCGCAGTGAGGACTGTCCTATCTCCCTCCTCAGGGGAGGTCGCATCTCCAGGCTCCAGAGTCCAGGTCCAAGAGCAGGTCCCGGGTCTCCCAAGACGACTCCTGACTGTCCTCCATGTGCTCACGCTTCTGCTTGCTACCACCGTTTAGGCACAGCCGAAAGGTCTTACATTTTTCACTTTTTCATTCTGACATCCATTCAGGCTTACAAAAAGATTGCAAAATAGTGTAAACAATTTCCTTAGAGTCCCCACCCAGATTCCCCAAATGTTGACATTTTGTCCCGTTTCCTCTATCCTTCTCCCACGCCCCCAAAATACAACCCACGTGCTTGCCTGTGGTATGTCTCTCTGAAAGTCTGAGAGTGAACCGCAGACAGCAGTGCCCCTCATCCCCGACTTCAGTGTGTGTCTCCTAAGAATAAGGACATCCTTCAAACGACCATGGATCAATGGTCAAAATCAGCCCCAAACTGGCCCCCATGCCACTTGTTTCTGGACGCAGACCAGTTCCAGCAAGTAACTTTTGAACTAACTATTCTTTTAACTTTTCACATTTAATCATTCCAAACTTACACAAAAGTAGAGACCACAGTATAAAGCACCTTCATGTCCATGTCATCCAGCTTTAACAGTTACCCACTCATGGCCAGTCCTGTTTTATCTCTGCCCACATCTGTCTCCCACTCTCTGTGTTCGTGTGAAGTTCAGCTGTCACTACCTCTAGGTTTGGAGGGGAGAGGGCAGGGAGGGACTGCTGGATTCTGGAAGAGAGAACTCTGTGTTCAGGGACAGCTTCAGAGGAGCTGTGACCTTCACCAAGGAACACAGAAACCCCAAGGTGATCTCACAAGAGGGCAGGCAGGGGGCAGGGATATTCCATCTTATTCTCCTCCCTGTCTCTGATCTCTAGGCGGGGCTTCCTGTTCTCAGAACCTAACTGGATCCAGAGGGCAAGAATTCCCCTGATGTAGGTTCAGTTCAGTCACTCAGTCATATCTGACTCTTTGCGACCCCTTGGACTGCAGCATGCCAGGCCTCCCTGTCCATCATCAACTCTCGGAGATTGCTCAAACTCAAGTCCATTGAGTCGGTGATGCCATCGAACCACCTCTTTATCGAACCCTTCTCCTCCTGCCTTCAATCTTTCCCAGCATCAGGGTCTTTTCCAATCAGTCAGCTCTTTGCATCAGGTGGCCAAAGTATTGAGCTTCAGCTTCAACATCAGTCCTTCCAATGAATATTCAGGACTGATTTCCTTTAGGATTGACTGATTTGATCTCCTTGCTGTCCAAGGGACTCTCAAGAGTCTTCTCCAACACCACAGTTCAAAAGCATCAATTCTTCAGTGCTCAGACTTCTTTATGGTCTGACTCTCACATCCATACATGACTACTTGAAAAACCAAAGCTTTGACTAGGTGGACCTTTGTGGACAAAGTAATGTCTCTGCTTTTTAATATGCTGTCTAGGTTGGTCATAACTTTCCTTCCAAGGAGTAAGCATCTTTTAATTTCATGGCTACAATCACCATCTGCAGTGATTTTAGAGCCCCCCAAAATAAAGTCAGCCACTGTTTCCCCATCTATTCGCCATGAAGTGAGGGGACCAGATGCCATGATCTTAGTTTCCTGAATGTTGAGCTTTAAGCCAAGTTTTTCACTCTCCTCTTTCACTTTCATCAAGAGGCTGTTTAGTTCTTCTTCACTTTCTGCCACAAGGGTGGTGTCATCTGCATATCTGAGGTTATTGATATTTCTCCCAGCAATCCTGATTCCAGCTTGTGCTTTCTCCAGTCCAGCATTTCTCATGATGTACTCTGCATATAACTTAAATAAGCAGGTGACGATATACAGCCTTGAAGTACTCCTTTTCCTATTTGGAATCAGTCTGTTTTCCCATGCTCAGTTCTAACTGTTGCTTCCTGACCTGTATACAGGTTTCTCAAGAGGCAGGTCAGGTGGTTTGGTATACCCATCTTCTTCAGAATTTTCCAGTTTATTGTGATCCACATAGTCAAAGACTTTGGCGTAGTCAATAAGGCAGAAATGTATGTTTTTCTGAAACTCTCTTGCTTCTTCGATGATCCAGTGGATGCTGGCAATGTGATCTCTGGTTCCTCTGCCTTTTCTAAATCCAGCTTGAACATATGGAAGTTCATGGTTCACGTATTGCTGAAGCCTGGCTTGGAGAATTTTGAGCATTACTTAGAATGTGACATGAGTGCAACTGTGCGGTAGTTTGAGCATTCTTTGGGATTGCCTTTCTCAGGGAATGGAATGAAAACAGACCTTTTCCAGTCCTGTGGCCACTGCTGAGTTTTCAAAATTTGCTGGCCTACTGAGTGCAGCACTTTCACAGCATCATCTTTCAGGATTTGAAATATCTCAACTGGAATTCCATCACCTCCACTAGCTTTGTTCATGGTGATGCTTCCTAAGGCCCATTTGACATCACATTCCAGGATGTCTGGCTCTAGGTGAGTGTGAGTGATCACACCATTGTGATTATCTGGGTCATGAAGATCTTTTTTGTGCACTTCTATGTATTCTTGCCACCTCTTCTTAATATCTTCTGTTTCTATTAGGTCCATACAATTTCTGTCCTTTATTGAGCCCATCTTTGCATGAAATGTTCCCTTTGTATCTCTAATTTTCTTGAAGAGATCTCTAGTCTTTCCCATTCTATTTTTTTCCTCTATTTTTTGCACTGATCTCTGAGGAAGACTTTCTTATCTCTCCTTGCTATTCTTTGGAACTCTGCATTCAGATGGGTATATCTTTCCTTTTCTCCTTTGCTTTTCACTTCTCTTTTTTTCACAGCTATTTGTAAGGCCTTCTCAGACATGTAAGGCCTTCTCAGACAGCCATTTTGCTTTTTTGCAGTTCTTTTTCTTGGGGATAGTCTTGATTCCTGTCTCCTGCACAATGTTGTTCAGGCACTCTATCAGATCTAGTCCCTTAAATCTAATTCTTACTTTCACTGTATAGTCATAAGGGATTTGATTAGGTCATACCTGAATGGTCTAGTGGTTTTCCCCACTTTCTTCAATTTAAGGGGTAGGGATATTTCACCTTATTCTTCTCCCTGTCTCTGATCTCTAGGTGGGGCTTCCTGTTCTCAGAAGCTAACTGGATCCAGAGGGCAAGAATTCCCCAGTTCAGTCACTCAGTCGTATCTGACTCTGTGACCCCATGGACTACAGCATGCCAGGCCTCCCTGTCCATCATCAACTCTCGGAGATTGCTCAAACTCAAGTCCATTGAGTTGGTGATGCCATCCGACCACCTCATCCTCTGTTGTCCCCTTCTCCTGCCTTCAATCTTTCCCACCATCAGGGTCTTTTCAAAAGAGTCAGCTCTTCGCATCAGGTGGCCAAAGTGCTGGAGCTTCAGCCTCAGTCCTTCCAATGAATATTCAGGACTGATTTCCTTTAGGTTAACTGGTTTGATCTCCCTGCTTTCCAGGGGACTGTCAAGAGTCTTCTCCAAATACCGTAATTCAAAAGCATCAATTCTCTGGTGCTCAGCCTTCTTTATTCTCACATCCATACATGACTACTAGAAAAACCATACCTTTGACTAGATGGACCTTTGTGGGCAAGGTGATGTCTCTCCTTCTTAATATGCTGCCTAGGTTTGTCACAGCTTTCCTCCCAAGGAGCAAGCGTCTTTTAATTTTGCTGTCATGATAGGTGACATGGGGGTTCTGGGGACAGGTGGGAGTTGGATGAGACACCCAGGGCAGCTGCAGCCCCCTCACTTCTCCAGGCTCCTGAGACGACTCTGTCTGGGATTCCAGTGCAGGATTCTGCTGTGGTCCTTCTGCTTACTGGCCTTGAGACCCTCAGCAAAAACAGGCTGTTCAAGTTTTAAGCACATTGATATGTTCATTTCATTATTTTTTAAAGCTTTGGTTGCGTTGGGGCTCAGCTGCAGCGCATGGGATCCTCACTGCAGCACAAGGCTCAGCAGTTGTGGTGCTCAGGTTCAGCTGCTCTATGGCACATGGAACCTTAGTTCCTCCACTAAAAGGGATCAAACCTGTGTGCCCAGCACGGGAAGGTGGATTCTCCATCACTGGACCACTAGGGAAGCCCCTAAGCACATTTGCATTTTCATATGCACCTAGGAGATTGGTAGGATCTTACTAAACATACTTGGGTCAAATAAATTGTTTAGGAAAATGACTGCCTAGAGCAGAGCTCTGCAATCTCTGGGATCTAATCAGGCATCATCTAATGCCTGATGATCTGAGGTGCAGCTGACATAGTAATAATA
>CM035272.1:100737486-100789511 GCA_020226075.1 Hydropotes inermis | reverse complement strand
CACCCCGGTTCATGGAAAAATTGTCTTCCACAAAATTGGTGCCAAAATGGTTGGGGACCACTGGCCTAGAGAACTGAAAGTATAATGGGGTAGCAGAAGCTCTCAGCAGTCCTTCTTTTTTTTTCTCATTTATTTTTATTAGTTGGAGGCTAATTACTTTACAATATTGAAGTGGGTTTTGTCATACATTGACATGAGTCAGCCATGGAGTTACATGTATTCCTGATCCCGATCCCCCCTCCCACCTCCCTCTCCACCTGATTCCTCTGGGTCTTCCCAGTGCACCAGGCCCGAGCACTTGTCTCATGCATCCAACCTGGGCTGGTGATCGGAGGTCCTTCTGAGCCAGAAAGTCTACAACAGAACACGGCATCTTTAGAGTGCTTTTGAGAATGGTCCCCGAAATTTGAGCTTGTTTAGTCAGTAGGGAAGGGGTTGCTATGCTGTGCTGTGCTGAGGCATTTTTGACTCTCTGCCACCCCAGGGACTGTAGCCCACCCGGCTCCTCTGTCCATGGGATTCTCCAGGCAAGAATACTGCAATGGGTTGCCATGCCCTTCTCCAGGGGCATCTTTCTGACCCAGGGATCCAACCCAGGTCTCCCACATTGCAGATGGATTTTTTACCACCTGAGCTACCAGGGAAGCTCAGGGAATGGGTTCCCTTAGAGCTAACTGTCTCCAATTCTGCTTTAAGCAGACAAAGATGAGCAGCTATTATGGTTTTGCCTTCTTGAGTCCCTTGTTGAAATGCACATCATATACAGGATTGGGGATGGGAATGGAAACGCACTCCAGTATTCTTGCCTGGAGAAACAGAATGGACAGAAGAGTCTGGTGGGTTACACAGTCCATGGGGTCACAAAGAGTCAGACATGACTGAGCATGCAATACAGGATAGCATGCTGAAAACAAGGGCCTTCGACATTCTACAGTATCATAGCCTTGGCAACTGATTCTCCTAAGGACTTAGGCTTGGCTCAGGAAAGTGTTACCAGGACAAGGAGACTGAGTGGGAGAAGTGAGAGAGGATGAGAGAGCATCCTTTGGCCTTGTCATTTCCCGTCTTCTCACAACCCCGTTTGGTCTCACCCAAAGGGGAATTTTAACCTCCAGCCTATCACTGCACACCTTCTGAATCTGTACTGTTTATGGAGGACTGCTTATCATCCTTTGATTCAGCCCTTCCTGACAGGTAGAAATGAGTCAGCGCTTATGGCTGCCAGCAACGGCATCTGACTCCGACTGACTTATAACAAGGAGAACTTACAGGAGGAACCCTGAGCTCAAGGAACAAAGAGGGAGCTGGGAGACCAGGCACGACTGTGCTAGCGACGGGGCAGTGGGTACCACGGCCATGTGCCCTGTGCCACTCCCACCTCTAGCCACAAGGATGCTGCCCTCCCATCAGCCCTTTGTCGCTCGCTTGCTCCAGGTTCAAGGTGCTGGGAAAGAGTGTTGGATTGGCCCAACATAGGCCATGGCGGCCGGGGGGGGGGGGGGGGGGGGGGGGGGTGGGGGGGCAAGAGAAAGTTTTGAGGGTGGAAGGGAGCAGCGAGAGGCAGGTGCACAAAGAGCAACTGTGGTGGAAGAAGGAAGGTGGGGAGGCAGTGCTCACAGCAGCGCCATTTACAACAGCCCGGACAAGGCAGCAACCCATGTCTACCAGCAGAGGAACAGACAAAGAAGACGTGCTACGTGTATACGACGGCATATTACTCAGTCATAAAGGGGAACAAAACTGCGATTTGCAGAGACATGGAGAGACCTAGAGACTGTCCTGCAGAGAGAAGTCAGAAAGAAAAAAAACAAATGTCATATCACTTAGATGCGAATCTAGAAAAATGGTACGGATGATCTTATTGGCAAAGCAGGAACACAGGCATGGACATAGAGAACGGACACCAAGGAGGAAAGCAAAGTGGGAGGAGCTGGGAGATTGGGATTGACATATTTACACTGCTGGGCTTCCCAGGGGGCACTAGTGGTGAAGAACCCATCTGCCAAAGCAGGAGACACAAGAGAAAACAGTTTGATCCCTGGGTCAGTAAGATCCCCTGGAGGAGGAAATGACAACCCACTCCAGTATTCTTGCCTGGAGAATTCTGTGAACAGAGGAGCCTGGTGGGCTACAATCCATAGGGTTGTGCAGAGTCAGACACAACTGAGTGACATACCACACACACACACACACACACACACACACACACACACTGCTACGTATTAAATATGAGAGCTAATCAGAACCTACAGTACAGCACAGGGAACTCGGCTTGGTGCTCCGTGGTGATCTAAATGGGCAGGAAATTAAAGAAAAGAGAGGAGACATATGTACATACATAGATGATTCCCTTTGTTGTATGTACAGCAGAAACTAACATAGCATGTAAAACAACTATACTCCTCCAATTTTTTTTTAAAAAGTGGGGAGTGGGCAGACTGGATGACATATACTCTGCATTCCTCCCCCTAGACAAAAGCTCACAAGAAAGTGCAGGATACATGGGAAGAAAAGTCAAGTAAACTAAGAGCATCAAAAACAAGCCTAATAGAGCAAAACCCTACCCACCTTGGAAACCCTCTTGGGAAAATGGCAGTGCTCCCTATATGAATGTGGTCACTGTGATTCCAAAGCAGACCCATACCGAAGTTTTCAAGATGCTCAAACTAATCCCAAAATGCACATGAAAGACACAATGTGGAATGGTCAGGACAGTCTTGAAAAACAAGGACAAGAAATTCAAAACATAAACCTACAGTAATTAGCACAATGTAGAAGAAATGAAAAGATCAACAGAAAAAGGAAGAGTAGAGAAACAGAACCACACAATGTGAGAATCTGGTGGATGTAAAAGAGCCATTTCAGGTACAGATAAGAGGAGAGTCCTGGCTGTCAACGGTGGAAAAGCCAAGTTAGAGTCATACTATATCATTAAAAAATCTGGGTGGGCAAAAGATGAAAACAAACCACAGCACTCTATGAGCAACGTATCAGAAGATATATTTAAAACTTTGGCCCAGGGAAAGGCTCTTAAAGTACAAAAGACAAACATCTACATAAGAGGGCTAAATCTGACTCAAAATCATGACAACTGCGTCAAATACACCACAGCAGTTCAAAGACATGCAGTGGAATAAAACCTATCCTCACAAAAAGATGTGTTCAAGAATATTTGTAGAAGATTTATTCACCCTAGCCCAAACCGTAGGAGCTCAGGTGCTAATTAATAAGTGGAGAAAAGTGTGGTTTATTCAGACAACAGCCTACTACTGGGCAGGAGAAAGGATTACTGCTGCCTGTAACACTATGCTGTGTAAAAACGGAATCAGACACAAAAGACCACATTCTGTATGACCCCATCCCATTCAAACTCAGGAACTAATTTATGGTGGGAAAAAAATCGGAACTGAAGTCACCCCTGGAAGTAGGGCTGGTGGGGGAGGGACTGGATGAGAAGGAACGTGAAGGAACTTTCTGGAGTGATGCTCTTTATCTTGATACGGGTTTGGGTGACAGCTGCATCCTTGGTCAAAACTTAGCAAATGCACACTGGAGAGTTGTTGTATTATATGTAAATCTTATCTCAAAAGAAAACTGATAAAAAATTAATGAACTCTAAATCATATGTACGTTGAAGCGTTTAGGGATAAAGTTGCCAATGACTATGATTTCTTTGGAAATGCATCACAAGGTAAGATGAATGAATGGATGGACAGATATACAATCAAGGAAGTAAAATGTGAAAGGCAGAATCTAGTTGGTGGCTGTTCTCTGTACATTTCTTTCAACTTTTATGTTTGAAAATCTTCATAATAAAATATTGAGAAAAGATTTAAGACTGGAGAAAACTTATTTCCAACATATAAGAGACTTTTACCCAGAAAATACAAAGAGCTAATTATGCTTTTGAATTATGGTGCTGCAAGTCTCTTGAGAGTCCCCTGGACTGCAAAGAGATTCAAACTGGTCAATCCTAAAGGAAATCAACCTTGAATATTCACTGGAAGGACTGATGATGAAACTGAAGCTCCAATACTTTGGCCACCTGATGCAAAGAGCCAACTCATTAGAAAAGACCCTGATGCTGAGAAAAACTGAAGGCCAAAGAAGAAGAGGGTGGCAGAAGACGAGATGGTTAGACAGCATCACCAAATCAGTGGAATGAATTTGAGTAAACCCTGGGGAAATGGTGGAGGACAGAGGAGCCTGGCATGCTGCAGTCCATGGGGTTGCAAAGAGTCCACAGAACTTAGCCACTGAACAATTATTGATAGGAAAAACTTAAAATTCAACTAAAAATAAGCAAAGCCCTTTAGAGAGAAAAAAGCAGATGCCAACTATGTCTGAAAAGATCATCCTACACAGAAGTGGAAAATTTGAATTTGGCCAACACCCCCGCCCCAGGCTGGTATCACCCTGCAAAGGCTTGGCAGAATGTTAGCAGGTGGTCGTATGAAGTCCAACAGACAATATGGCAGCACATGTGAGTCTGTTTCAGCTCATCACCCTGAACCACCACCCAGCATCTCTCCTCAGGCTGGCAAGGTATGGATCAAGCAGCACCAAAGATGCAGACAGGGCACCAGGGATCAGAATGAAGTGGAGTCACTATGGAAAAACCTACGACCTCTAAGTCAGAACCACATGCTGACAGCATAGCATTTATAGAAAGGAAAACTGCTGAATAAGTAAACACACACACATGCACGTGTGCTGCGGGGAAAAAAGGGCTGGAAAAACACAGACTCCTGTCTTGGCAAGGAAGCACTATTAGAAACAGGAGCCAGAACCACCACTTGATTTGAGGGTGTGTGTGTGAATCTCTGTTTCATAGGTTCAGGAGAGGAATGGACTAGGAGTTAGGGGTTGTGTACGTGTGTGTAGATGCAAACTGTTACACACAGAATGGATAAAAAGAAGCCCCTACTGTATAGCACAGGGAGTTATATTCAATATCCTGGGATAAACTTGGGCTTCCCAGGTGCTGCAAGTGGTAAAGAATTCGCCTGACAATGCAGGAGACACAGGAGACTGGTTTGATCCCTGGGGTGGGAAGGTCCCCTGGAGAAGGGAATGGCAACCCACTCCAGTATTCTTGCCTGGGGAATCCTGTGGACAGAGGAGCCCGGTGGGTTACAATTCATGGGGTCGCAGAGTCACACACAACTGAAATGACTTCAGTTGCACACAACTTCAATTGTGTGAAGCTGTGTGAAGTGACCTCAGCATGCACGCGTGAGAAACTAAATGGAAAAGAAGATCAAAAAGAATGCATGTATGTGTATAACTGAGTCACTTTGCTATACAGCAGAGATTAGCATGACATATGCACTGCCTGTGTAATTAAAATGAAAAGTAACAATTTATTACCTGCTTAAAACAAAGTTCACCCAGTCTTTTAACTTTCCCAGCACTTATTTCAGAGTGGAAGTGGCAAATTATGTAATTTATTTCTAGGATTTATAGGAATTCATAGGATTTTATAAACTCTATCCCCAAAGTCACCTGCAATTTCTCTGACATCCCTAAACCAGCTCCCACCTGCCACGCAGCACAGGGTTCCCCAAACTCCACGGCCCCTTTAGAAGACAGTAGCGATGAGATGACCACAGATCTGGGCATCTGTTGATTTCTGGCTTCAAGCAGGTGCTATGTAGATAAGCTATTAAGAGTCAAACAAGACTTCCATTTTTTGAATGTTCTTCAAACTACCAAGACAGGCTGAGATGGCAGGGTATCTGCTCTAATCACTAATCAATATAGTTTAGACCTGTGACCTAATACTCTACAACCAGCCCAGGTGCTGAGTCATACCTGACTACGTGGGCAGAAAACTTTGCAGTTGCTCTCACCAACCACTTCAAAACTTTAAAGAGTGGTTTGCTTTTAAGTATACTACATAGACTTGACTTCAAGCGACAATTCACAAAATCTGCATGTTGGTAATACATTCAGTGAATGACAAGGGTAGAGTGTGGGTGTGTACATATCCATGATTTCAGCTGCTTCTCCACCATTCTGTGAAATAAACAGCTCGCCAGAACTAGTTGAAAGTTTTATTTATATAAAATTCATTACGAACATAAAAGATTGGGTTTCTTAAAAAAAAAATCTGCAATTATTTACAGCAGTATTGCACAAGTAAAGTGGCAATTACCCTGTCAAAATCCATCAGTGCAAAACACAAGCCAGGGAAATTGCAATACAAATGCTACATACGCTGGGTCCTAGGAAAAAAGTTACAGACAGATCAGTGCTATTTATAAATGAGTACCTGATGAGTTCTGATACAGTAACTAGTGGTCACAGAACCTGGACGTACAAATTAAAGAGAGCTTCTAAGGTCTGAAATTCCCAAATCAAAGTAGTCAAGTTATTTAGCCGGGAGCTTGAGGGTGCTTCTTACACACGATGCTGTCTGGAGCAGGACAGGTGTTACCCCAGCTGGTTTAGCGACACGTGTGGTCATGTCACTGCACATGTGCGTGCAGACTGGACACACACAGGCACCAAGCTAAATCAGCAGGGATGACAAAGCCATCAACACAGAACCACTAGAAAATCTCTTTCAAGCTTTCACCTCTTTGCACCCAGGCCAGTGGGGTTCAGACCCTTGCTTGAAGGCTTTGGAGAAGCAGAAGGAAGGTGTCACCCTGAAGACGCAGGTGGATCAAATGCTGGGACCAAATGGTTCAGGGTTAGGGAGAGCGCACGGGCCTGTACAGTTAGTTCCTGAAGATACATAGTAGAGTCTGCACCTCAAAGCATAGGAAGCCACAGAGAACAGTTGGGGGGGGGGCGGGGAATTCAGCTACTTATCAGTTGCCAACAAAGGTTAGTAGTGTGAGGAGGTCCAGTAGTCACTTGGGAAGCAGGGCAACTGGTCAACCAGGGCATTCAACCTGCCTGGTCTCTGCCTTCAGCGTCTCATGACAGCACCCGCAGAAGTGGACGTGCGCATGCCTCTGAACACTGAGCTGTCAGGGATAAATCTTCAATGTGAAAATCTTTCCCACTGCTAACAGTAAGTGTTCTGTTTTGTAAGATATGGCCTGAAGTTAACAGCACTTGTTTCTATGAAAAGTTAGCTGTTCAGGAATTAGAGAGTCACCAGAAAGTTCTAGAGGAGAATCTGATAGCCTATCAGATTTCTGGTCTCTCATTACGGTGTCTAAACACAACCCTCATCATGAGGACAGCAAACCCACTGGACTAGAAATACCGGGGAGCAAAGCTGGAGGGCCACGCTGGGGAGACCAAGTGGCCTGCTGTGAGCTGACCAGTCACCACCTCAAGAGTTAAAGCAATTAAAAGGACAGCAGGGGGCAAAGGGGAAAGGGAGGTCAACACTCTGCAGAACTTAAGACATTAAATAAGCCAGAAATAAATATACAACATTCCTACAAGTTACAGCATTATGAAACAGTAGGACACATTACATAGAAAAAGAATCTACAATATTTACATCCCTCAATTCTGAAAAAGTTTAGTAAAAACTGATTTTTTTTTCTTTTACTCATTTAGGCTGTACAAAATTTTACAAGAAAGTAAAGGACACATAATTGCACAGACATTTGGCTCAGTTGATAAGTAAAATATGACTTCCTAATCTAATAAATAGTAAAGATATATACAATATTAAGAAGGAGAAACAGGAGAAAGTTATAGCCCACTATGTACATTTTTTTTTTTTTTTAACCAAGGGAACAAAAAAATCTTCATCAATTCAGGTCTATGGAGGGGTCCAGGTAATTTGCAAATTCACTCATGAAGTTAATTTCATGCGTTTATTGTATTTCTGTGAAAAGCCACAGGACACTTTCTACAAACGTCACATGAGACCAGGTGGTCAAGGCACAAAACCTGCATTAAGTTTCCAACAAGGGACCGAATTATTTTTGCTTTCTACAAAAAGTCAAAGGAAGGAAAAGAAAGACATCAAAGGTACACCTAACCATGGGCATACCTTCTGCAGGGAGGAGGCATCATGATCAACAGATATGTACAGTACAGGGATGTCTAGTCACCTCTCAAGTCCCGGGGGCAACATCCTCATTTTAATACTTCTACAATTCATAGAATCTCTGATTTCCTCACCAGCTGCTTCCACGGCCAGCCCAGGGGGCCTGCAGGCCCCCAAGCCCAAGGTAAACTTGCAAGTGGGTGAGCAAGCGCTCAGCCCCCCGGGGCACTGGTGCTGAAGGAATAAAGTGCTCCAGTCCAAGAGACTGGCCCGTGAATACGGAGATCCTGGGGGGGAGCATCCCAGAACTAAATACGTCTTTGGTGTGTTTGTGTCCAGCAGGCCCACGGCTGCAATTCCATGGACCGCCTTAACCGCTTGCGTGGACTTGAGGATCCAGCAGAGGGGTTCAAGACAAAGGGTCAAAGGACACAGGCTGGGACTCAACACAGCTTTTAAAACAATTCAAGACCCCAAGAAGCTACTCGGGGAAAAGAAAATGTTTGGAAGGAAGAATATTTGGAGTCAAGTCTCTCTCTACCTAAGGAAAAAGTATATATGTAACATATATATATATATATATATATAAAATTATAAAGATACAAAAATCAATCAATTTTTCCAACCGATAAGGTAAAAACACTGGTCCTCGAAGGGCCAAAAGCAAGCATGACAGTTGTTGGCACTGTTGACTTGTTTGAAAAATCATGTATGTCTTTTAAAAAAGCTGTTTAATCAGTTGAGGTTTCAAAAACTGTAAGAGCGATGGGGTTCACAGAATGACCCCCACCTCCCTGCTTGCAATGCTCCCTCAGTTGTCTGTCTTGGTTCTCCCCAGTAGTTTAACTGCCTTTGAAAAGACCGACCAGCTCGTGAGCTTCCATTCTCTGCCATCTTCCTGGCGGGTGTGAAGGAAGAACACCCCCAACCGAAGTGGCTGCAGGAAGGGGGGCCTGACAAAATCCAGCGGTCCCAGGAGGTGGACAACTGACAGACATCCCTGTGTCTGATGGCATTCTTTATGAGAACTGCTGAGAGCAGAATGAAGCCTTTCCTTCAAAGAGCGGTTAGCCAAGTGTGAGCCACTGAAGGCTAGATGAACTCTGAGTTGGATGAAAAGCCAGGATGCCCAGAAAACAGCTGCTTAAAGCTCTGCCACAGCCGCTGCCAATTCCCACGAGGGCTTGAGTGTGGCCCCCTGCAGCTGAACCTGGCCACAGGCGGGCAGGTCAGTCCCCTGGAGCCTTAGGCCGAGAGCCCACCCTGTGTGGCGGGAAAGCAGACGGCAAACCTGGTATCATGACTGCCCTGAACCTCTGCAGAGCACTTCTAAACAAGTCCATCAGAGCAGGCGAAAACCGACAGCAAGCACTTCCCAGTGGGTAAGCTACCAAGACACAGACTGACCTGTGTCTGATACAGGCTCGACCATGGAAACAGTCACTGGACCAAGTATGTTCACCAGTGCCCTGACAGGCTGGAAGAGCATCACCAAAGGATGTAAGCAAAACACACACACACACAAAGTGTAAAATTTTGCCACAGATGTAACTGAATTTTAAGGAGGTAAGTAGGTATTTACACAATGGGAGTGGCATGTCAATACAGGCTGACAAAGGACCTCTCTCTGTCCCTTTACCAGTTCCATTTCATAAAAACTTTTTGGTATTAATAATAGTGATTAAAGAAAAAAAAAAAAAAAGGTCCAAGAGGCAATGACTGGGAAGGGAGGAGCCATGTCATACCTCTCCTGTTTAAAAATGCTGTATGGTGATCTCTAAAAATAAACTAAGGCAGCTTTATAAATGAGCTGGCTCAGTTTCCACTGCAGAGTTTATATAATCCTCTGAGAGTAGGCAAAAGGTTCTTAAAATTTTAGTACAAAAATCACTCATGAGTTGGTTAAAAAGTTTCCATTTCCTTTTTGAAAAACCTGCTCTTATCAAAGGTGGGAAAAAACAACACACACACTGCATGTAAACACCATTCTTGCATAAAATCTTGCTCCAGAGAACCTTGATTTGTACATTGTTTTTAAAAAAAGAGAATCCCTCCCTCATTTACATTCACAACAAGCTTCCGTTGGAAAGTCGGCCGCACGGTGAAGAACAGACAAAGGTCAGGTCCAGATGCGGCGTGGTGTCCTCCGGGGACGTGCAGGCTGGCTCTCCGCCCGCCCTGCCAGCGAAGGCCAGGGGCACGGAGCACCGAGGGCCGCGCAGGGCTGGCCGGCCCGAGACGAGCGCAGCGCTGCGCGCCGTCACTGCATCCTCCACACCAGGCGCGCGATGCAGCGCAGCACGCGGAGGAGAACCATCTGCGGGCGGCCCTCGACGGGCTGCGGACGCACGAGGACCTGCAACGAGAAGGCAGAAGCCGCTCACTGCCCAGCCCTGACCTGTCTCAGGCGGGGCTGGGGGCGGGCGAGGAGGGTTCCGGACTAGGGCGCCACCAGCCCCGCGGGAACCACTGAGAAGGGCACAGGTCACCCCGGTGCCGGCTCTTCCCAGAGCTGTCACCCCTTAGGAGCAGGGGCGCTGAGCGATGCTCTTTACAAAGTGACCGAAAGGCTGTTTGGGAGACTCAGACAGGGTCCCTGAATCCGCTTCTCCCTCTAAAAACCACATAATTCTGGGGTACTTCCCTGGCGGTCCAGTGGCTAAGGCTCTGCTTCGAAGGCGAAGAGCAGAGGTTTGATCCCCTATCGGAGAACCGAGATCCCGCCTGCCGCGGTCAAAAACAGCAACAACAAACGAAGACTGCACATTCTTTCCACAGGTGGCGGCACAGCTGACCAGCGCTGCCTGGGCCAGGGAACCCGGCAACCACTGGAGAAGGAACAGCCCAGCGCAGGCCGAGAGCAAAGCCGCCACGGTGGCGTGGCCAGGCTCTGTCGCCCCACGCTTTGTAAACAGTGGCCATGTAACAGCGGAGGCCACTTAGGGCACCCGGCACGTGCATCGCGAGGCACTCGCGCGGTCACGGGTCACTGCGCGCTGCACGCCTGTGTGAGCGTCACTGTGAAAGCCCCGGCTGCTGCTGCATCGGGGCGACCCTGGAGTGGCATCGTGACTGTGCTAACGAGGCGACACCGTGGCTATGTCACGACTGAGCTGTGGCTGCTGCACCAGCCAGGAGAGAAGAAGTGTGTCTGCGGCTCCTGAGGCTCCTTCCAGCCTCTGAGCTCACGCCGTGCCTGCCCCAGGCTCTGCCAACAGTGCAGTGCAGACACAAGACAACTGGCGTCAGGAACAGGATGAAAGGCGGTACACCCACCACCTCCGCCCAGGTGCTGAGAAACGTCACCCAAGCTGGGGTCCCGTGAAGAGAGGCATGGGGAAAGCAGACGGGAACTCAGTGGATGCAAGCAACTAAGTTACTGACACTCACATCTGTTTCAGGCTCCCTTAAGGGGAGTCTCGGGCGGCTGTGACTTACTTGAGAAGTCACTGGTTCGGGGTGATTCGCCCCAAGAAGCTAATAAACAAAGTGAGGGGCTGATGCGCCCCTGCCTCTGGCAGGGGGCAGCTCTTCTGGGTGCATGCCGTCAGCCCGGCCCAGCGGCCAGGGTCAGTAAACAGTCAACCCCTGTCCCTCCAGCCCTCACCCCAGAGCAGCAGGCAGAGAGCAGCGACAAATAGAACGTGTCTATTTGCTGCTGACCCCACAGGTTCAGGACAAGCTGAGATACTGCTCAGAAGGCAACTGCCAGGCTACTGCAAGTCTCAAGGCCCCTGTCTTCCAGAGCACGCCCACCTTCAGATCTAATCCATTCTGCGGGTGAGTGCAGGCTGTGAAGGCTTCCCCGACAGGTGGTTCATGGGTAAATAATCTACCTGCCAATGCAGGAGATGCAGGTTCCATCCCTGGGTCGTGAAAATCCCCTGGAGGAGGGACTGGCAACCCACTGCAGTATCCTGGCTTGGAAAATCCCACAGAGAGAGAAGCCTGGAGGGCTACAGTCCCTGGGGTCGCAAAGAGTCGGACACGACTTTGCAACTAAGAAACAACAGCAGCAAGCAGAGTGCACACTCAGAGCCGAAGCTGGTGACAGAGCCCACCTGCTTCCCCGTCAGCAGCTGCTTCTCTGCTCAGGTCTGACTCAACACCCCAGGCCAGCTCTCTGCTCTGCCTAAAGCTCTCCATCAACCCCTTTCTTCACTCTGGGGGGCTGGTCTTTTCCGATGCAGAAACGTGGGACCACTGGCCACGGACAGGCTGAGGACGGGCGTCCCCTCCCAGACCTAACTGCCGCCTGCAGATGCCAGCGGCAAGCAGGGTTCCCTCCTGGCCGCTGTTTACACAGCCCTCTGGGGCATGCTGGACGGGATGGAATTGTGATAAGGCCTGAGCACTTCCCTTGCTCCTTCCAGAACCAGACTGGAGGAAATCGGCTTTATGTAAGCGATTCCTGTAGAGGCGTTCCATAACCACAGTCTGCGATTTTTATCTGCTCGACACACAAGATTGCTTTGTTTTGATTTAACTTTCTAAATTACTTTGCTTCTTCAGGGTGAGAATAATTTAGGGGAAGGTTAATTTTAGTTTAGACTAATATTAACAGGTTGAAAGAGGCTTATTCAAAATAAAACCACGATTTACTAAAATGAAGAAAGTGTACATGGGGCTGGGCTAAGCCATTGCTTCACGATGGGGAAAGACGTCTTAAAGCCGTCTGGCTGGCCCTGGTGGCCTTCAGGCGGGCCAGAGAATGGAGTCAAGATGGCCCCACGAGGGGACCAGGTCACATGCAGGGATGGACCCTGACTGCTGACCCTTGGCCAATTTTATATGAAAACCTTCCACGCACACTATGAGGACAACAGGTGCAAAAGAATTTTTTATTAAGAGTTTTGCTTTCGTCTCACATGAAAAGAATATGCGGTGGAGATGTGACGACATGCCAGGGTGGCAGGGGAATGCAGGAAAAATTTGGTGAAAGGGACAGCCAGCCCCTGACCAACGAGGAGATGCTGCAAGGTCGGGGTGAGCGAAGACCGGGGACGCCTGGCCCGCAGACGGCACGCGGGACAGCCCAGCACACGCCATCACTCCAGCGGACAACCGGTTCTGGACGACATTCAATGGAGGAAGCCGTTACTGCTGATTCCGAGAGCGGTGCCAGCCCAGAGAGCCCTTGACAGCTGGCCCAGCCAGCCAAAGCTGCTGCTGGCTCACACCTCACAGACAGCTGGAGGATGGGCAACTCCCGTCAGGGTGGACATGCTGCCCTCCGACACCTGTAGAGGGCACAGAGATTGTCTCGCCAGTGGGAGTCACCAACACATACTGCAGCGCAGCGAGCGAGAGGGCCTGGACTTCTGGCCTCCGGGACTATGAAAGAAAGCCGCTTCTGCTGTTTAAGGCCCCCGGCCTGTGCTCCAGACACCCTAGCAAACTAATATAGCCGTGCAAGCTCAACCATCGCGCCTATGCCTTTCCCTTTAAGTGAAAAACAGCGCTTCCCAGCTCAAGAATTGCATAATGCTGCTTTAGTCTAAACCATAAGAACACTTTAAAAAGATATATTACAGTGGTACATTTGGAGGGAAAAAGATTAAAAAACCAAACATGCTCCTAGGTTCAAATCCTGTCTGTCTCACAGTTTCCTCTTCTGCTCATCCACACATGCACACAAAGTACAGTATCCCATCCCACTGAGACTTCTGTCTCTGTGGTCTAGATCCGGGTCCCCCTGAGGGCCTTGCCCCTCTCTGGCCGAGGGGCTCTGGCTGCCCTCACACGGGTCCACATGACAGGAACACCTGACTTCGAAGCCTGTCTGCATGCAGTAGGTCTTGGGGGCATTCCTGAGTCACAGCCCACCGCACGGGGCGCCTGTGGTGCTGCCATCAATGGGAACAGCCGCAGAGAAAGCCTGGGCCCCAACCCAGAGGCCAGGCAGAGGCAAGTGCAAGCGCCCGCCTTGCAGACTGAAAAGCACCCACGTGTGCCAGTGAGACGGAGGCCTTGCACCAAAACAGTCAAGACGCGGGATGGTCCTTCCCGTCCAAAGAGCAGACGTGACAATGCGCTGCTGTGCTCCTTTGCTCTCCCAGAACGCAGCACCGGCCGCCACCATGGTCTCAGCTCTGCAACCGCCTCAGGTGGCACTTGGGACCACCAATCACACAGTGGGGGATTTTAATTCCATCTGCAGGCCAAAACAATCACGGCCAAACATGCTCTCTTGCCTGGGAAGCAGGCGTGCAGCATGCAACAGAGATCTGGAGAGACTTCCTGGTGGTCCAGGGGCTAAGACTCTGTGCTCCCAAGGCAGGGATCCCACATGCCATGGAGCCCTGATCCCGTGGGCCACAACCACGAAGCCGGCGCTCTAGAGCCTGTGAGCTTCAGCTACTGAAGCCTCTGCATCCAGAGTCTGTCCCAACAAGAGAAGCCACTACAACGAGCCCATGTACCGTAACTGGAGAAGAGCCCCCACTCACCACACTAGAGAAGGTCTGCTCAGCAACAAAACACAGCACAGATAAAAATAAATACTTTTTTTTTTAAGTATTTAAAAAAATGTATTTTAAAATACTCTCCCGGACTGCCCTGGAGAACTGATCAAGGGGACCACGGCACACCCGCGGAGGGCAGCTCTGATTCCTCTTTCCTATCCTGCAGGCAGAGATGAGCCTGGGCTCTGCAAAGTCCACAGGACACACCAGGCCTTCTGACTTTAGGCACCCGAGCCTGGGGACTCAAAGAATCGCCCACTGTCACCGCTAAGCAGAACCACCTGGCACAAGCCTTTTCTCTTCACAGTCTCTGAGCCAGCGTGGCTCTCTTGCATCTCACACACCGAGCCTGCAGATCAGGAAACACTAGGGGACCTGACTGCTTGCCTTGAGTTCAGCACAGCGCAGGACCCACTCAACAATCTGGGCCACCCACAGGTTCACTCGGCATCATCACTCAAGGGGGCTTACCATCAAAACCAGAGAGATGCACAAAGCGCAACAAAAATAAAGGTTGAGTAAGGCCATAAATATGATTAAGAGATACTGAAAAAAAAAAAAAGAAAAATGAAAAGACTTACCCAGGGAACTAGGACGGAGATTTGGTGCCACAGAACCAGTTTAGTTAAAGAGTTTTCTGGCAGTCAAGGTAACAATGGCAACAAGACACTATTTTCTCCATCTTATCAAAAAAAAGCATAATACCAAACTCTTGGAGACAAACCAAATAGCAAGGTATACCCGAACTCTGAGACTCTGAGTGATTTAACTTGTTCAAAGGCCTGCTTCTTAAGAGAATTTCAACATGAATGCCTAAGATGTCCCAAACTTTTTTTTAAAAAAAATAGATTTATCTCTAAATGGGAACATGTTACAGGAGACTGAGTTCTAGACTCTGAGACCAGGAAGGACTCTTACAAAGAGAGAACCTCTGCTCTGGTTTGGGCAAATGAGGACGGAGTGTCTGCCCAGATGTGCGGTGTTTGCTCTTCCAGAACAACGTTGAACGCTGTCACGATCTCAGGGCACAGGGTGAGGCGAGCGGCAGAGCGGCCCCACTGCTGGGTGGAAGGCCGCCACCACCCACTCACAACCCATCAGTCTAAACGTTCTTTTAAATGACCAGCCAGTGAGACTACAGGTCAGAGAGGCACAGGGCCCGCATATGACGACTTGACGTGGAGCTTGCTAAGAAGACTTGGTCTCTCTCCGCTTTCAGACCAAGAACCAGAGTCAAGGGGCAACTCAGCTGGGATTCCAGCGTGAGCTCCACATCCACTGCTGTTCTCAGGTGTCAGGCTGATGCTGCCCAAAGACCAAAGTCACTTTCTATTTGTCACCAAGGCAACAGGGGCAATTTGCATAGCTAGTGCCTAACAAGCTTTGTTTTCAACACAGCTGTGGAAAGAGTGCCAGGGGATCCCCTTGGCCGGATGTGGTGCCCCCCCTCAACCTCCCAGCACCAGGAGCGAGATTTCCCACAGCACTGCATCCAACTCCCACCAGGAGGGCAAGCGATGCCCAAATGTCACAGAAAGACCGTATGGTCATGAATCCCACCTTCTGACTGTCAATACATCACTTCAAAGCATCTACTAAAGGCGATGCTTTTGGTAGGGCAAATAGCCACTTCCCTCACTGACCTGGCATGCACCAGATTTTCTTAGCCCAGTATCACCCCTAGAAATAGAAAACTTGTTGGTTTCCAGGCCCCATGCTGGCTGAAATGAAGAACTCTGGCCCATGACCTTCGAGGGATATTGCTGTGCCAACCACAGAGAAGCCAGAGATGGCACTGACCACTCTAGCACTAAGACACCACTTCAGGAAATATTCGATTCAGAGCAAGCACACGTGGTTGTCAAAGACCCAGGCTCCAAAAAAACACTAATGAGACACAAACACTTTAACCACAGCCCAAACCCCTCTGCTTTGGCTCAGCCGGGAGAAGTCGAGCGGAGGATGACGTGATAGGCTGATTATTTCTGTACGTCTGCAGGAGGGCTGAGCCTCCAGTGCATCACCATTTCCTCCTCAAGAGATAAAAAAAAAACCCAGTTAGACCTCTCTGAAGTCCCCCTCCAGGCACCTGCATCTCCAAATGGTTACGTGTTGATGGCCTCCGGTCCCCCAAGGGCCAGGCAACCGTGCAGGTGTGCCCACCTGCCACAGCACGACGGTGCCCTCACGGGTGATGTGAGCAAGCCCGTATCCAGCTAGGTGCCCACCCAGGCATTCACCCACACACCAGCGCCTCAACCCTGGCTCACAGCTGTGTGACCCAGATAGACACAGCATGTCCGGGGTCCCCCCACCCAACATTTCCTTTAACAAACTGGGTACTTATCAGGTGAACAAAGTTACCAGCATCTCTCCTTCTATAAAGATCAATGGAGAAAAGTCAATTACGGTTCAGAGTGAGAGAAAACAGCCCTGGTGGATTACAGCATTTTCTAGCTCCACCTCTCAATGCTTTAGATTTAACTGTCACTACACATCCTGAAGAGAATGACTGAATATGGGGCTCCTGAAGGTGAAGGGGTGGAGTCAGGGATCACGGTCCCTGCACTTGTCCAAGGGCTGTTTCTTCCTACAAGATCACACTTCACCCTCCACAAGAAAGGCCTTGTCCAGAAAACCTGCGATCCACAGCTGCCGTATTGATGGAGATAATCTGAACCCCATGCTCTCAGAGAAGGCATGTGTGCAAGGCTCTAAAATCCACAACTGCTTCATTCAACTCCAAGGAAGACACTCACCAGGCCTGAAGACTGTATCGCACATAAATGGGAGACATCAATTTAAGTATCCTAATTATAGCTGTTTTTGCTACAAAAACTGTCACTCTATCAACCTGTGTGAGTCAAGTGATAAGCACCATCTCGTGAGATACCATGGGTCTAAGTTTCAATGTTTAAGATGCAGATTTTTCATTATTCTTTTTTCAGACAATAATATAGAGCATTTTATTTTGTTTGACTCCAACATTCGATTAACGAAGCCTTCAAAAGACAACATCTGAGAACATGCATCTCTGAGTCTATGTGTGGCTTATGCTATTACCAAACAAGTCACAATTTTGACCTCTCCCTGTCTACTATCTATAGAAGATAGATAGCTTCTTCAAAAATAAGGATTGAACATCAGGTTCATGTATCTTACAGATGACCCTTGAACAAGATGGCTTTGAACTGTGCAGGCCCACTCACACATGGATCTTTTTCAATATGGTACCTATTTTTCATTTTGTTAAATGAAAAATTAAATTATCTAAGTGTGGGGAAAAGTTTGAGAGTTCAATTAGAGATTATGCTATGTGGAATCAGTTGAGTCCTGATGCCATCCAAACTGCTTCAGCTTCCTGCCCTTGGGTGAGTCATTTACCAACTCCTCTGTCTTGAGGCAGAGATGGTAGTGATGGATTTCTGTTTGCGTGGAGAGTCGTACCCCAAGCTCCTCCGACGTTCAAGGTCAACTAACATGAAAATGCTAATGTGTTGACACCAGTTTTCCTGTTGCTCCCCTCAAAACCAGCCTGTAAGCCCCGTTTTCTTCCCCACTTCTTCCCCACTTCGTCTAGATCAGGGATACACTTTCCTCTAAATAGTTCAGTCAATTCATGCCTGCACATGCCCAGGACCAAAAGTAGGAGGCAGACAGGGGAACAAAAGATACACTGTTTCTTGAGATCAAACAATGGAAAGGTTTTCATCCACTTCTGGCCCATCTAGAGAGCCTGTCTGATGGACATCAAGTGTAGCTGTCCACTGAAGGCCCCTACCAGGACATCCCCAGGTCACAGCAAACCAAGCGCAGCCTACGTGGGTGCAGAGTGACGGGCTGGGCAACGTGATGCCCAGGAAAGAAGGTGAACATCCCAGTCTGGGTACTGGGAAGGGCAGGCACACAGATTAGAGAATGGGGGGGAGCCCTAATCACCCTGTCACAGCCTTGGACTACAACCCCAGCCAAGCCTGAGAATCCCACCCAAGTGGCCACCATCCTTGAGAACCGGCCGTGAGCACAAAGAGTCCATGCTTGCTGACACTGCCTCCAGCAGAGATTCTTGGACTTGCTCTCACGCAATTCCTGAATTGTGGACGAAGCCAGAGGCAATCAAGAACAAGACAGCTGGCGGCCTGGGTGGAGGCCCCCACCCACAGGGCAGAGGCAGCATCGAGCAGGGCTACTGAAACACAAAGAGATGCTGCTGCCCCCAGGCTTCCTGCCAGCTCCTCGCCCTCTTCAGAAAGGCCCAGACAGAGATGTGGCTTCCCTGCAGGTCCGCTGACAGCCCTGGCTGCCCAGTGTTCCAAAAGAGCCCTCTCCCCCCGGCCCAGGGGTCCCAGAGAGGAGGACATGGGGAGCCGTGGAGCCAGGACACTGTGCGGCTGCAGGTCATCCACCAGCAAATCCCAAACGAATCCCAGAGCTCGATCACCTCTTCAGCCCCTTAGGTTCTGTCCCACTACAAGCGTGCATGTGACTGGGGTACCGAGGCACTGTAGTGCCTAATTATGGCATGGAGACATGCCGGAGGCTGCCAGTAGCCAAATATGAGCATCAAATTAAAGTGAGCATGCTCAGTCACTTTAGCCATGTCCAACTCTTTGCGACCCCATGGACTGTAGCCCACCAGGCTCCTCTATGAGAATTCTCCAGGCAAGAATACTGGAGCGGGTTGCCTTACGCTTCTCCAGGGGATCTTCCACCCAGGGATGGAACCCGAGTCTCCTGCATCTCCTGCAATGGCAGGCAGATTCTTTACCCACTTAGCCACCTGGGAAGCCTGAGAGAGATGTGTAATAACCTGTTGAACTGATCAGGGAGTCATGAACTTATTTTGATAAATGAAGTAAACACAGGGGAAATACACCTATGAAATACCCACACTTTCCTTCCATCATGAATGGGAAGTACCGATTTGTAGTGGAGGATACCACCTCTGACCAGGAGCTCTGGAATGAGATGGATGGACACCCGTGCCTCCTGATACAACGCATGCAGGGGGACACGACACCACACTGCTGGGACCACTGGCAAGGCCTGCATGCAGCCCACAGGTGACACGGCTCTGTCATGCTGTTCATTTCCCAACCATGCCCGCTACACTGTGGTTACTGGTTATGTAAGAGAATACGCTTATTCATAGGAAGGACAGGCTGATGAATTTAAGAATAAAGGAGGATCGTGCCTGCAACTTCTCCAATAGTTCAGAAAATAGCCTGCACACAGGTAGGTGTCAGCAAAGTGAAACTGAAAGCCACTCAGTCGTGTCCGACTCCGTGTGACCCCGTGGACTGCAGCCCGCCAGGCTCCTCTGTCCATGGGATTCTTCGGGCAAGAACAATGGAGTGGGATCTTTCCACGCCCTCCTCCAGGGGATCTTTCCAACCCAGAGACTGAACCTGCATCTCCTGCACTGCAGGCACATTCTTTACCATCTGGGCCACCAGGGAAGCCCCAGGAATAAGGGAGGAGGACGTTAACACACATGTGGCAGAGTTAACTGCAGGGACTTGGATGGCAGATACAAGAGGGGTCTCTGTACCATTTTGCAACTTTGGTGTAAAACAGTGCAATTATTTCAAAACCAAAAGTTACAAAAACACAGCATGCATGGAGCAACAAAGCTCCCCTCAGGTAGGCAGGCCCTGGCAGGGTGGTTTGGGGAGAGGACGCCGAGCCCCAGAGAGAAGGGGATGTGCACCCGGGCTCTGAGCTCACCTGGCCTCTCTTACCTCCCACGTCAAGGATTCAGACGCCACAGCTTCAGCGCACTGGCCTCCCCACCGCCCTCAAGGGCAATGACCACGTGACAACTAATACGACAGTTTCCGCTATCCCTCTAACTGCAAAAGCGGGAGAACAGCCTATCAGGCTTTGCAGGGCTCGTGGCAACAGAAGACCAACACCTCACAAAAGGTACTGGAGCCATATTAAGTAGCTAAGGACACCAAATATTTAAAAGGCCATGACCCACCATAAAGCAGCGAAGCAGCAATGGACTCTGCCCGCCAAGAAGTGATACCTCCCGGGGACAGACAGTGCCCAACTTGAAAGCAAAACGCCTCCCATTTCCCGCTCAGATGTCCACCCCAGCCGCCCCTCACCCCCACCGTGTTCAACAATGGCCCCTCAGTGTGAGTGCAGACCACGGACCGCTCGGAATCTGACAAGTTTCAAGACAGGCGTCCGCAGCCCTGGGGTCACTGGGTCACCACTCCGAGTTTCAGTCTGCCACTCTGAACAGGCTATTTATAAGATCTGGAGAATATGCTTCATTTTAGAAAACTCACGTTTTAAGTTACAGTCTGTCTCCTTCTCTTACCCCAATATTCTAGCCTTCACAGAAACCTAGAGTCTTTTAAAGGATTAGCGACTATATTTTTGCATTGGTTCTTTTTTTTTTAAAAGAGATGCCAAGGTTTACAATTACAAAATACTGCAGCGTATCACAATGAAACTAACTTCTTACTTTACCCAAAACACTGAGAATAAATAGGTTACACCTCATTTGAAAAAAATACAAAACATGAACACCTTCTACATTAAACCATGCAGTACACTGGGTGGGGGAGATGGAGCGGGAAGGCATGAAGTGTTTCAGGCTGTTTTCCCCTCTTCAGTGGAGAGGCAGGTAATGACACAAGGAGACAGCCTGCGTCTCCTTTGCACAGGATCAGGGCTGGCCACCACCTCGACCGCCTACACACGGGGATGGCTGTGCTCCAAGCCCTCCAAGCCCAGCGCGTTCGCCCTTCTCACCGCTTGGCCACTCAGGGCCACAAGGGAGGTGCACCAGCCAGACCCAGCAGGGAAACCTCTGCAGAGTCACTGATATTTCACAAGGGCCTCCCTGGTAGCTCAGACGGTAAAGACTCCACCTGCAGCGCAGGAGACCTGCGTTCAATCCCTGGGTTGGGAAGATCCCCTGGAGAAGGGAACGGCAACTGACTCCACATACGATTAAAGAGAAACTTCGGCAAAATCTCCTGAAACCCATCTGGCTCTCTGGCCAAAGGCTCGCAGTCAGCTCCCAAGAGGATGGAGCTGATGACTGCTCTCCGTGTCCTGAGTGTCCGGAACTCTGAAGGCACCAGGGCCCAGCAGCCTCACCTCTCCCGGGGAGCCCCACCCAAGCTAGACCTGGAGCCCAGGGCTTCCACTGCCCTGGGAGCTGGGGGAGGCAGGGCCAGCGCGCCGCCCAGTCACGGCCTCGCTCGCCCTGCTCAGCTGCTGCGGCCATGTGAAGGCACCTCCTCCTGCTGGACCTGTGACACGCGCCCAAATCATGGTGGATGCATTCGCCTACCCCCTGGGAGGACACGTGTCCTTCCCCCCTCAGCACAAGGACCAACATCCCAGATATCCCGGGGCCCTGCTTCTGATCGGGAAAGCCAAGTCCACACACACACATACAGTAACCCCAAAATCCCACCAGAGACACCAGGGCAGAGGACTTGCGAACACTAACTTCTGTGGCCAATCACACAACAGCCCCCCTTGCAAAGAGGAGTGCCACTGCAGATCGAGGCTGAGAGGGGGTTTATGTTCTGTGAACAGGTTCCCATCAGGCTGCGGGACATTCCGCCAGCTAGACACAGCATCACAAGGAATTCTGAAGCCCGTTCATCAATGTGACATGTTCCATCTAGTGACAGGCTCATACGTTTCCCATCAAACACACACATACACACCCAACAGAAGGTGTGAGGAGGGGCCAGTAAGAGTATTCTGAAAGTCCTGAGCTCCTTGATGGAGATTCTGTACCGGAGAAATAAAAGACTTGTAATTGGAAAACATCTCCATGAATGTTTACAAAAGCTTAGAAAGCATCACATATAACAGGAAAATAAGAAAGACTGAAAGCAACTCTACAGGGACCATCAATCTACTTAGCAACATCTAGCTACAAAAAAGACTTAACATTTAAAAAAGGACAAAACATTGGGGTGTCCAAAGCATAAATTCCCTCCAGAAGAAACAGAAAAAGAATCTTTAAAGGGGGTTTATATGAAAGCATAATGTCTGGGAAAAAAGGAGTCAGATGAGAAGTAACACAGAAAGAATGATATTAAATTTTATTTTGTAGAAAATAATTAAGTGCTTCCTTTTGGATAAATCAACACAAATATGTTCATACATGGGAGACAGAAAAAAGGCTGTGCTGTCACTGTTTAGTCACTAAATCATGTCCTACTCTTTGTGACCCCATCAACTGTAGCCCACCGGCTACTCTTTCCGTCAGAATTTTCAGGCAAGAATACCAGAGTGAGTTGCCACTTCCTACTCCAGGGGATCTTCTGGAACCAGGGATCAAACCCGGGTCTCCTGCATGGGCAGGCAGGTTCATTACCCCTGAGTCACCAGAAGCCCAGAAAAAAGGTAAGCAAGCCGAAATTACATCCTCTCATGTGTGCGCTGGTGAACCCCTACAAGAAGCAGTCACACATGCTCCTAGGAGCCTACCTCCCTGAGTTAAAGCCTACACAGTTTATCACGTCTTCCATGGGAATAAGGTGTCCAAAATGCTAACATACATTGCCACTGAGCAAAACAAATAAAATACACAGTGTCTGCAGCCCAAGATCTAAGGCTCATTTTTTTTTCTTTTAAACCAACAGCACACCTCAAAAAATCCAGTGCTATCAAGTTGAGGTATAAAAAATTTTATACCCCGAATTATAGGCTAACATATTGGCCTCTTAACACATTCCAATAAATGGACACTGAGAAGAGCGGTGGGGACTGGAAGGACAGAAAGGCGCTCCTGCCCTGACTCACTGCCTGGCAAATTGCAGAGGAGGCTTTTACCTTGACCTTTTTCCCCCCCAATCTTCTTGACTGTACCCCACGGCATGTGGGATCTCAGTTCTCTGACCAGGGATCGATCCTGCACCCCATGCATTGCAAGCACAGAGACTCAACCACGGAACCCTCAGGAAGGTCCAAGACTCTTACTTTAGAGCTGGCATCATTCCCTTTGGCTGCATAAAGATGGAAATTTGAAAATTTCTTTACCTCTGACCCAAACTGCTTCAAGGGAGGAAAGATAACACCCCCCTCTGGCTAGAAGACTACGTTAATAATTTTGTGGAAGTATTTCAAATATATAAATATTCCCTTTTCTTCAAGCATGGAGGATTTAAGGTTTGTAATCCTACAATCCCCCTTGGCTCACACTGTATTTTGTCTAACTGCTACCACTTAGGTTCAGCCATGAAAGAAATAGAAAATGGGAAAGGAGAAAGAAAAGTAGGTCATACCTAGGTAATACTGCTCATTTCCAGAATAAGCACAGAATCAAAAAAGGAGGTAAAGAAAACATCATTTACCCTTCTTGGGTAATATGCATTAAACTCGTCTCCAATACGCCGTAGTTCTTGGGCAATCCATATCTCTGGGCGTGTATCTGCAGGTACAGCCTGAGACTGCCTCATGGAAGCTGCGTGAAAACAGACAGAACAAAAATCACATTGTTTTCCATGGATCATTCAGTAAGTCCCGAAGGTCAGTTTCCAGAAGTCAGCCCATCTTACACATAGGATGTTCCCAGCCGTCAAGAGCTACAATCACCCATTCAAGATGACAGTGGCAGGCAGGCTCTGCTATGCAAACTCTGGTTTACGAATAAGGGATGCCGGAGATTCAGAAGTGCCGAATTTAAATACACTGCAGCTGATGAATTACACACCTCTATTTCGTGAAGGCAAAGACAGGCAGAAATGGCGCAAGCAACACGCGCTGAAGCTGCTGTTTACAGTCACTGAGCCGTGTCTGACTCTGTGAAACCCCATGGACTGTAGCCCACCAGGCTCCTCTGTCCATGGGATTTCCCAGGCAAGAACACTGGAGTGGGCTGCCATGTGCTTCCCCAGGGGAATCTTCCGGACCCAGAGACCAGACCTGTGTCTCTGCATTGGCAGATGGATTCTTTACCACCTAAGAAGCCACTTACCCTTGAAACACACAAGAACGTAAGTTAGGCTGTCCAGACAATAACTATATTTTGATCATAAGGTAAGATGAAATTCCTAGGAAAATGTCAAAACGACACAGAGGAATATGAGATGAAATGGCTGTCCTGCTCAAAGTGAAGTCAGAAAAAACCTGAGAAATGAATGAGCTGGTTTCCATGAAAGGAGGCGAAACACAGCCAGTCCACACAGCACCACTGCGGGGCCAAATGAAAGTGTAATTGCATGTTTTGTCTTGATATTAATGCAGTTGACAAAGATGGCCTCAAGTGTGCAAACACCACACGGGGAGAGGAACTGCTCTGGGGGGTAAGAGCGTAAGCCCGTCTGAAAGGAGAAAGAGGAGGGAGGTCCGCCCTTTCATTAAGCTGTCATTCCCGAACACACCCAGTGCATTCAGCTGCTGGCTAATGAGCCCACTGCAAAGCCGAAATGTGGAGCACAAAAAAATGTGATTTGTTCAGAGATCCCCACGAGCATCAGGGAGATGATATCCCCCAAGGATCACGAGGAACAGCACTCGCCACACAGGTAACAGGAAGAGAGGAGACTCTTGGATTTCAACTGCTCTTCGCATGCAGCTTATGCTAACTTCCTGTTAAGAAGAGCATGCTGCCCTGGCAATTAAAACAGACATGTTCCACTTTAACCACAGGGAAACATTTAAACACCTATGATAATCAGATTCTGCCATAGCATGAACACAGCTTCCTGTTTTGTGTTTTCGTTATAAAAAAATTTTTTTTTCTTGTATGCCACATCTGGAGTTCTATTCATCGTTACAAATAAAAGTGGTGTGGGTTCTTGGCTCTGTAAGATCCCCTAAAAGTAAACTTTTTTGAGTTTTTACCATGTCTCCTTAATCTCTTGCCCCAACTTCTGTCCCCCAGCCCTCACCTGAGGGAAATGGATGACCCCAAAAAGGCTGAAAGCAGCAGGGCACCCTGTGTACATGCGCGCATGTGCACACGCGTGAGGACACTGAGCAAGAACACTTGTGGATCCTCTCCAGGATCATCCACGTTGCGAAGGGGCCAGAGCGGAGACTCCCGGAGGACCCCTCATGAAGAATGCAAACACCACTGTCAGGGCAGCTTTTGGGATAAGCCAGGCACGTCCCCAGTGCCTCTCCCACCACACAGAAGACTGCCTTGGCTATACCTTTATCACACAAACAGTTCTATCAATACTCTGTATAAGCCTGTTAAAATTAAATTTTAAATGGCTAAGCTGGCAGAAAACAGTTTCAGTTTAGACGTGACGCCACATGGCAGGTCATAGTTCACTCCCATCTCCTGGGTGTGCAGCTCTTTAAGGGTTCTGTCTGTCAGAAGGACCAAACCATTACTGTCTTTTTATATTATCAGTGATCACGAGCTTTCCCCCTGAACTTTGTTGCCAAGTTAACTGACCCTGGAGGGAAAGGAAAGCCGCTTTTCTCTGAATGTCCACTCGAATCTGTACCTGTGGAATTATCTCAGGGAGGCACCAATACGCCCGAGCGAACCAGCATCCAGGACGCCACGTGGCTGCCCAGAGCCGACCGTCACCCAGCTCTCCCGGATTCCGAGCCTCACTCACTTCTTAACTGTACTTGGCTCTCTCCGAGACGGTAAATCTGCCTCCAATCCTAGAGTCACAAATGAAGACAGTGCCAACTAGCCAGAGTCTGTGAAATCTAGACTGCCTGTTTTCCAAAGATGAGAGACTGGTAAAAAAAAACTGCCGGCAAGTTACCCAAAGTTTAGCGAATTAAGACACTCACTAATTTACCCAACAGATATGAATGCCCATGAGCTAGACACTGCTCAGGAGATGGTCTGGGTACAGCAACCAGAGAGGACCCAGCCCTGCTCCCATGAGCTTACATTCCTGTGGATTATAGGCTAAATTTCAACTAAATGCTAAACTTCTGCTGGACAACGATACTCCTACTCTATCTTCTTATAACCCAAAATAGATGTCTGCTCCTTGGGAAAAAACGCTATGACAAACCTACACAGCATATTAAAAAGCAGAGACATCACTTTGCCAACAAAGGTCTGTATAATCAAAGCTCTGATCTTTCCAGTAGCTACATATGGATGTAAGAGTTGGACCAGAAAGAAGGCTGAGCGCCAAGTAATTGATGCTTTTGAATTATGGGCGCTGAAGAAGACTCTTGAGAGTCCCCTGGACAGCAAGATCAAACCAGTCAATACTAAAGGAAACCAACCCTGAATATTCATTGGAAGGACTGTTGCTGAAGCTCCCACACTTAGGCCACCTGATGTGAAAAGCTGACTCATTGGGAAAATCCCTCATGCTGGGGAAGACTGAAGGCAGGAGGAGAAGGGGACGACAGAGGATGAGACGGTTGGATGGCATCACTGACTCAATGGACATGAGTTTGAGCAAGCGCCGGAAGATGGTGAAGGACAGAGAAGCCTGGCGTGGGGTCACAAAGTCAGAATGGCTGAGCGACCGAACAACACAAAACAGAGGAAGGTCTCTTGGTAAATCTCCCCTACGCAGTAGATGAAATCTACTGAATTCTACCAATACTTAAAACCCTCACTGACATGTGTGGTTAAGAAGGCTCCGTCTGACTCATGTGAGGTCTGGCGGCTGGAAGCACCACAGGAGTCTGTCCAGTATCTCAAAACGAGTGCCCAGTGACTGCATCAACCCAGCATCTGGAACTTTGGGGACCAGATGCGACTTACTCATCTTAGAGATAAATGTCTTGGGGTAGGAGATAAGCAGATGCTGCTTCTATGGAAAGAAGAGTTCTGTAATGGACTGTTAGCATCAATAAACACACCGAAACATATCCACCAGGTCTGGTCAGGAGGTTCACGTGAGTTGCATCTGTGGGTGGCCCCTGAAGCCACATTCTTACATGAGGTCCTGGAACAGACTGTCCACAGACCAGACCTTGAGAAACACTAAGGAGCGCAGGAGAAGCCGGGGATCAGCCCTGGGGCCCAGGCCTGTGTCTGCAGAGAACACTCGGGAGTTGGAAGTTCTCATTAACCTTAGGTAATGACCAGGTTAGCCCAGGCTTAGTAGATCACCTACTAACTGTAATAACAGATCAGTAAGAGAGCTAGCCACTGTTCTTGTTGTTTTTAGCTGCTCAGTTATGTCCAACTCTTTGTGACCCTATGGACTGTAGCCCATTGGCTCCTCTTTCCATGGGAGGAGCAAGAATACTGAAGTGGGTTGCTATTTCCTTCTCTTGTGGGACCTTCCCAACCCAGGGATCAAACCCACATCTCCTGCATTGATGGGCGGATTCTTTACCACTGAGCCGGCAGGGAAGTCCAGCCACTGTTCTTAGGTGTATTTTTTTTTAAGTTTCTATAGAACACTGACATACAATATAAACTAACTTTTACAAAGGAGACTAATCTGTCTGGGCTACTCTATCACTATTTGGGGCAGTTTTTTTGAGAAGTAAATACTGTTCTCATTGCTTGAATTTATAAACCTAAAATGTTTAATGAACAACATGCATCCTGCAATAAAGACTAGCCAATGGGTATACAGAATACTGGTTTTCAAGTAAGACTGTAAGGCAAAAATTCTATTTTAATTATTTTCAGAAGCATCCTACTCCTGTATTTTAAAAAGGTAGTGTTAATCTGTAATACGATGGCCTTTTTCCACCTAAGTTTCAGAGATTATTTCTTAAGTGACAAAACATCTCCTTTTTGGGGGACGATGGGGGGAACCTTTCCTTAACTTCATCACTAGTTTAATGTCGTGTGTCTGCCATATGTGGTCTCATGTCACATGAGAACCTAGCAAGACAAAGAGTGGGGTCTGGGTGACCTGGGAATTAGCTTATCGGTCCCAGGGCAGCACTGGTTGGAGCCAGAACGAAGGTTTTTTTATTTCTTTTATCATCAGTTTGTGAAATTCTTCTCCACAGTGACCAGAGCATTGACCACTGCAGTGAGGAAGGGATCCATGGCTCCGTCTTCTGAAGGGGAACCTGGAGCTGCTGGCATTAAAGGGCAGGGGATACTTTAAAAAAAAGCAACACCCACCCCCTCACTCCTACAAGCCTTTCTAGATACTTTATCTGCCTGCTCCCATCTGCACATACTCCACTTATCAAAAAGATAACTTACATTAGTATCTCTATAAGAAAGAGAAACATCATTATGCTGTCTGCAATGTGCTAAATAGCCATAAATGTTACCGGGGCTTCCCTTGTGGCTCAGCTGGTAAAGAATCTGCCTGCAACGCAGGAGACCTGGGTTCTGTCCCTGGGTTGCGAAGATCCCCTGGAGAAGGGAAAGGCTACCCACACCAGTATTCTGGCCTGGAGAATTCCATAGACTATATATATAGTTCATGGGGTTGCAAACAGTCGGACAAGACCAAGCGACATTCATTTTCACTAGCAATGAAATGGGTCTCTACTGGAAACAAAAGCTCTTATTACTACATAAAAAGATTACATTTTTAAGTAAGGCAATTTTACATACACACAAAAATTTCTTCAAAGGGGAAATGATAGTGATGAGGTGTACTTTCACCCACAGAAAATGCAGGTTCAGCATTTAAGAAAGCATTTCACACAGAAAGGTGGGAAATAAAACAGTAGAGGGGAGGGAAGACAAAAAGGCACAAGGAAACAGGAACTGCTCTTAATGGAAAACAGTTGTTCCGCCACTCAGTTGTGTCTGACTCTTTGCGACCCCATGGACTGTAGTCCGTCAGGCTCCTCTGTCCATAGGATTTTCCAGGCAAGAACACTGGAGTGAGTTGCCATTTCCTCCTCCAGAGGATCTTCCCGACCCAGGCACAGTACCTTCATTGGCAGGTGGATTCTTTACCCACGGAGCCACCAGGGAAGCCCAATGTAAAGCTGCTGCTAAGACGCTTCAGTCGTGTCCGACTCTGTGCGACCCCATAGACGGCAGCCCACCAGGCTCCCCCATCCCTGGGATTCTCCAGGCAAGAACACTGGGGTGGGTTGACATTTCCTTCTCCAATGCATGAAAGTGAAAAGTGAAAGTGAAGATGCTCAGTGGTGTCCGACTCCTAGCAACCCCAGGGACTGCAGCCTACCAGGCTCCTCCATCCATGGGACTTTCCAGGCAAGAGTACTGGAGTGGGGTGCCACTGCCTTCTCCCAAATGCAAAACCAGTAACCTGATTTCCTAGAGAAAAAAAAAAAAACCCACAAGGTGTATGATTAATCTATTTTTCTCTACCAGTGTAGAAGTAGGTAGAAAGGAGGACCTTTTTCAACACCAAAGAACTCTCGAGTTACTGAAAGATGTGCAGTGTTTGATTAACAGACTGTTGTGGTTCAGCTACAGAACTAGTTTCCAGCCAAGAGGGTAATTCCAAATCTTAAAAGTTCAGCAATTGAAAAAAAATTAATATCGTGGTTAAGTGGCTGATAGTGAAATCAGGCTGAGGCTTTCGGAAAGGGCTTTCTGTAGCACTGCCAGCAAGAGTGGGAACATTAAAAAAAAAAAGAAAACGAGATTACCACTGGGTAATGAGCTTGACATCAGTCAAGCCAAACCTGATTTTTCCTGAATGCCCAACCGCTTCTACCCCATTGTTCCGAACGGCAGGTGTTCAAAGACGCTGAGGTCCCAGTCTGACGTTCACTGCCATCTTTCCAACCCAACCCCCGGGCTACGAGCACCTGGGGGCGGGGCTGGGGAGCACGGGGTACACGTGCGCGCACACTGCCTTGGTCATCCTTGGGGACGGGATGCCCTCACATCCCTGGGCCAGTGACTGTTCCGAGTTCCCAGCATGTCACTATAGTAGTTGCAAGTGCAGAACTGGAAACCAAACAATTCTCAGGTGCACTGTTCTCAGATGTTCAGTGAAATGTAAGCACTGGGGTAGAATCGAGATCAGATTTTCAACGAATCAACGTGAACTGAGCTCTGAATCAATTGCCAACTCAGAGCTGAGAAAGGATTTCTCTTCCTTGAAGAGATGCTGACTGTATGACTTTGAAGAAATGATTGTTTTTAAACACAGCACAGCATGTACTCAGGCAGATAAGAGCTCATTTTGCCTCCTATTTACGAGGGACTGTGGGGCAGTCAGAAAGAGTGGAAAGAAAGCCCCTCCTCCTGGCATTTAGGGGCTGAACCAAAAGCTGTAAAGAGCCACTTTGTAAGGCTCTGAAACCAGGGCTAAACCAATTCTAAAACAGACGCTCCAAAAATGCTGATAGGAAGCACTGATTCTGCATGGGGTCCCTTGAGACTATTCATCTGGAGAAGTAAAAATTCTGAGATGTTTATTCAATCCAACAGTCTCCTGACTTAGGGGGCTATCTTGGGAAATACCTTTGTTAATGAAGATTTATCAACAGTGGACGAGGAGGGTGAGGAAGTCACTGGCCCTCTGGCCACCGTTTCCACTGGAAACCCATTTGAGGGCCTGAGCTGTCTCAGATGCTTCTGAGTCCCCTGACACAGGGCAGAGGGGTACTGCCGTAATGCTGTCAGAAGCCACTTTCCACTCTGACGGTTCTCACAGAGCAAATGAGCCGGAGCCCAATCATCTACACACCCTCTGGCCTACTACTTCCCAACTGCATCGTTTCATTTTTGGTAATCCTCTTATCAATCCCACTGAGCCACTGGATGGAAACAAAAGGGAAGTGAAATAAAGCTATGGTACATAGCATCATACTCGTGGAGTTTTCACACCTGTTCTTCCCTGGCACACATGTAGGTGAACCTCTAAGCAGCTGCATGAATTCAGGACGGTGCTTTATAAACAGCTGCTGGGACCAAAGAACAAGAAGAAAACTCATGAGCTACAGCCAGCGTTTTCATACTCAGTCCTTCCACACGTATTTGCCCACTGCTTTTCTGTGACTGTGAGTGAGAAAATCAAAATAAGGGGCTTCGATCAATTTCTAGTCTGACCGTGTGGAAACCACCAGAAAGCCAAGGTTATGAGGCCGGAAACCAGTGTTTGTATCTTCTGCCTGTGACAGTCACCTGTTTCTTACAATAAACTATGAATCTAAAAGCATTAGGATGAACGCTATGCCTTCTTACTAACTATTCAACCTCTAATGACCTAGCTCCCCATGTCACCCGAGCCGTCCCCCACAATTCATGTTTTTCCAGGAGCAAATCCAGATTTTGAGTTTTTATGCATATATCCAAGGACATACCCAGCTCATTCAAGTCACAGGAGAAGCCAACAGGTGGGGATGTGGCAGAAGCTTCCTGCGCCACAATGCCTGGTAGCTTGGCCTGGGATAGGTGGACAGCTTTTCCTAAGGCACTACTGTCCTGCTGATGGGCACTGGGCGCCACAGCTCTCCCTTCTGGGGACCGCAATGTTTCCTGCTCACCCCAACCCAAACCTAGACTGTGTCCCCCAGGGCTACAAAGATAATCGCTCTCAGTCATCAGCCCTCCGGTTTAATCATGAAGCTGCTATCCTGTGGCCCACGTGCGGTCCTGAGTCAGACCTGCCCCGTGCCTTTCGCGGCAAGGTGCTCCGTAACCACTCCGGTCCTGCCTGATCTGTTCTCCGAAACACGCCGCTCTGCGCAGTGTGTGGCCGCAGCCTCACTAGGTCTACATGGGCGCGGGAAGACACACAACATGACTGTTGCTCGCTCTGTCCCCAGGACAGCTGTGTCTCTTATTTCTATAGTCTTAGAATTCTTTCCAATCAGTCCTAAAGGAAATCAGCCCTGAATACTCAATGAAAGGACTGATGCTGAAACTCCTATACTTTGGCCACCTGATGTGGAGAGCTGACTCATCGGAAAAGACCCTGATGCTGGGAAAGATTGAGGGCAGGAGGAGAAGGGGATGATAGAGGATGAGATACTTGGGATGGTATTATCGACTCAATGGACATGAGTTTGAGCAAACTCCGGGAGACAGTGGAGGACAGGGAAGCCTGGTGTGCTGCAGTCCGTGGGGTCGCAGAGTCAGACACTATTCAGCAACTGGACAACAATGAGACGATTCCTTCCAGAAGATCACGGAGGACTTGACTACGCAGTCTTCTTTTGAAAAACAAAAATAACCCCCAAAATATAGTCCAAGCTATGCTCCTTCCACTGACAGCAGAGACAACTTCCTACCCACACAATTTATTTCACCACTTACTCTAGCAAAACTATGAAAAGAGAAATGCTTTTTGAAGACCCTTGACAAGTAAACATAAACTCTACATGTTAATTCACTTAAGACCGTTCCTTAGAAATAAAGTGTTAAAATTTTTGAGGTTACTAGCTTTCGGTAACCTGGGTTCCTGGCCCATCATCAGATCTGGGGGAGGAAACGAGAATTTACACTACGAATATAAAAAATTTCTGACTAGAGAGTACGTGTGGCTTCCTCTAAGAAATTTAATGCTGGCAGCAGGAAACAGGTGACGAAAATCTCTCCTCCTCAGTTCACTTGAAGGTCTTAAGCATCATGGTGTTTTGTCTTAATAACAGTGGAGACCCAGGCAAAGGGGCCAAAACAGAATCCTGAAAAGCTGCATCCGAAACAGCTTTCCAATTAAGACCTCTAAAACCCTGTAATTTTATTTATGCAGTTAAAGTTTATCAAGGCCATGCGCTAAGTGAAGCACTTAGCTGTTAACACAGATATATGGTGACTGATAACACACTCGAAGGATGAGTATAATGAAAGCTTCCCACTTAAGACAAGTTCACAAGAGCCAGCTGCCTCTTCTTATCCCACATCGTATCAAGAGAGAAGACATCACACCTCAATTCCAGACACTGTTTTGCATAATCACAAGGATGGAATCATTGTGTTTGGACATTTGATGGTTTAAGTATTTGGCCTCAAAATACACGTCTGTCGCAGTTGGGCTGTCTGATTCCTCTCCCCTAGAAAATTCACAAAGCTCCTGTGTCTAAAAGGCACATTGGTGCTATACACAGGGGGTGGGGGCGGGGAGGGATCCCTCCAAGGGACACAGGCGAACACAGCCCCAAAGACTCTGGTAGGAGCTGCCATTCCGTTCTCCAGGGGATCTTGCCCACCCAGGGATCAAACCCAGGTCTCCCACGTTGCAGGCAGATTCTTTACCAGCTGAGCCACCAGGGGAGCCCTTTTTATAGAAAATCCAATGATAAAAAGAAACACTCTACCAACTGAACCCTGGGTAAAAAATAAGAAAACCAAAAGGCTCAAGTGAGCAGAGAATCTGACTGGTGTGGTGAGGAGTCCAGCAGAAAGATGGTTGGAGCCCAAGTTTCTTCACTCACTGAGCAGCCTGTACCAACCCCACTGAAGGTCCCACCTAACCTCTACATGACAAGGCCACTCCCGGGGCCGAGGCGGTGATCCTAAGGCCTCCTCTGCAAACCACAGCAACGTCTGCCAGTGGTGGTGCCATGTCCCCATGCAGGCCAAGAATGGAGGCTGGTCACTGCCGGGGCAAAGACGAGTGTGAGAGATACGGGATTCTGGGACGACCGGCGTCCCGCCCGGTGCCGTCGAAGGTCTGCATCTGCTCAGGTTCTCATGGCCCTCCTCGTCCTCCTGGTGCCCTTCGCCCTCCAGAGACACGGCTGCTGGCCAGGCCCCACCGCTCCATGGGCTCAGATTCTGGGTGCAGCAGTCTGGCTACCCCTGGGCATCCGAGGTGGTGCTGGTGGTGAGTAACTTGCCTTCCAATGCAGGAGACAGAGAGACACGGGTTTGATCCCTGGGTCAGGAAAATCTCCCAGAGGAGGAAACAGCAGCCCACTCCAGTATTCTTGCCTGGGGAACCTGACGGATAGAGGAACCTGGCGGGCTACAGTCCATGGGGTTGCAGAGTTGGATAGGACTGAAGTGACTTAGCACGAGTTTAGAAACCCGACGTGCAATACGGATTAAACAGGGTCACTCCAGTTCAGCGTAGCATGCCTCCACCAACTAACTCCCTACAGGGCTCCTCTGACCACTGCAGACTGGATGCAACACCCTCCCATTTCAGGAGGACACTGGTCCCCAGCCAGGGGGGAGACCTGCCCCGGGGACTGCACAACATCAGAGGAAGGATGAAGACTGACCTGGGTCACCTGCTGAAGGGTCCACTCCAGCACTTCCTTCCCACCAACTGTTAGAAACAAGGATCTGAGAGAAAAGAAGCGTGGCTGTCGTGTTCGTCAGGCTTCCTTACAGAGGAAACCCGGTTCTAAGCTTCAAAGGCTTCCAGGGACAGAATCCACACGACAGAAGAGAGGGAATCCTAGACACTCATCCACTGCTTCAAGTATCAGCCAATTCTTTTTAAACTGACAACCGTATGTGCTTGTGCGACATACCACCCCATTTCGTTAGGCTGGCAAGTTGTTTTGACCAGTTTAGCAAAATTTATACTTACTGTAGGCTTCCCTGGTGGCTCAGCAGTGAAGAATCCGCCCACAATGCAGAAGTTGCAGGTTCGATTCCTAGATCAGGAAGATCCCCGGGAGGAGGGCATGGCGACCCACTCTACCATTTTTGCCGGGAGAATCCCATGGACAGAGGAGCTTGGTGGGCTACAGCCCACGGGGTCAACAAGGAGTCAGAAATGAGCGACTACACATGCCTGGAGGTCTAAATTCAAACATTTACTAAGACAGTATAGATCCAGAATTCACTTCCAGACTACCCTGCATTAAGAAATTTCTCAGAGGATGAAAAACCAGACAATAAACAAGAAACCTTCTTTTAGTCTCTCCCTCAGCACTTATTCCACAGAAAACTCTCCTAAACTAAGGTTGTCAAGTGTGGCTCATCCCATACACCGCACCCCTGCCCCTGAGACATACATCTGCAAGAGAAAAACAGGTCCCTACCACACAAGAAAATTGCTGTGAAGTCTCAGGTCATTCACTAAACCGATAAATCGCTCACATCAAAATGTTTTAGGAACTGCAGCGGGATGCATGCTCTGGTCTAGGAATGGACTTATTTTTGGGGAAAAAAGTCCCCAGAACAACTCAGCTGAGCACCATCGTGTTGAACCAGGTTCAATTTTTACGATACACCCTCTTGGACTGAAATGGTTGATTTCTTTTTTTTTTTTTTTTTAAGAAATTTTAGCTCCAAAACCATTTTCACGCCTAAGGGAGGGCAGCAAAGCCCAAACTAAAGGAAGCATCGCATCCAATGCAGAGAGCCAGGTTCAAGGCTCTGGCTCCAGGACAAGACAGGGCTGCAGGCAGCCCTCCCCCGTCAGCCTGCGGGCACACGTGGCCAGGCAGCGCCTCTCAGGAGCTGGTCGGCTCCACCACTGGTTAAACCCTTGTGAACCACCGGGATCTGATCCAGGGTTGCAAACAGAGGAAATGCAAAGTCAATGTGGGACGCCACAGGACGCCGGGGATACCAACTCACTCTAAGCAAATACTTAAAACCACGAAAGCCTAGCCTCTTACACACTGGGCTTCAACCTGTCCCCCCAGGAACCGGTCAGCTCACAGCGTGTAAAAAAAAAAAAATTCTCAAGGGTTCATGATTCATTCACTCAAAAGTAAAAACTAAAATTTAACGATGGCCAAAGAGCAGAATTTGCATAGGGAAAAGGAAAAGAAAAGCTATTTTAAAATTCTCAATTCTATTCACATGTGTGCACTAAAGTCACTTCAATCATGTCTGACTCTGTGGGACCCCATGGGCTGTAACCCACCAGGCTCCTCTGTCCATGGGGCTCTCTAGGCAGAAACACTACAGTGGGTTGCCATTTCCTACTCCAGGAAGTATTCCTGACCCAGGGATTGAACCCATGTCTCTTAAGTCTCCTGCATTGGCAGATGTATTCTTTCCCACTGGCAGCAGCTGGTGAGCCCCATATATAGACCACGGGGCACCTACCACAGGCTTCGTCTCTCCTGAGATGGGAATAGTAGGCCAGTGGCTGGGTTCTCTCTCCAATGAGCATGTTTCATTTCCTCCAACGCCATGAGCCGCCCCAACACACTACAGATCATGTGTGTGCATGTGTGTACGTGCCTGGTCACACGGTTTATTAGCCCTGCTGCTCCCTGTCCCTTGGCAAGTAATGACTTTCACAGACGGGCTTCCTGAACCTGGGATGGAACCCGAGCGTCTCCCATCTCCTGCACTGGCAGGCAGGTTCTCTACCAAGAGCACGTTCTATTCGGCCAATGACTACTGCTAACATTAAAACAGTGAGCAAAATACCTTGTTTTGAAAAAAGTTGCAATAACTTCTAACTGCAGGAAAAAGCAGTTCAAGCCTGTCTTAAGTGTCCAGATCTTTTCTTTCTTCAAATACACGTCTTGCGCTACAGTCAAGTTTCTGCCTAATCCAACAGGCAGTCCCCTCAGGTGTCCCTGACACAGACCTGGTTCCAACAAAGCCGGTGCAGTGGGGGTTTCCAGATGTTTCTCCACGGTCCAAAGATCTGCCAAGGTTCTTCTCAGGGTGATGTGCAGGTTCATGGGCAGGTCAGGGGTGATTTGGACCTCCCTTGCCCTCCCAGGCCACCTCCTAGAAAAGATTTTCTTTCCTTTTTTGCTTGTTTGTTCTGGGGCCTGGCAGGGTTAGAATTACAGCTCATTTCCAGATGAACTGACTTCCCCGTGGGTTTCCTAAGCTCCTGAAATGACAGCTCCTTTCCACGGAAAGGAGAAAGGAATGTTTCATTATGTCATGCCCAGTGACCTGCCAGAGCCTCGACAGTCACTGAGCAGGGAAAACAGTGACCAAGTCCCTGCCAGTTGCTCTCTGCCCAGGAGCTTGTGCAAAAGCCCTCAACTCTCAGCATGTGAGAACCTCTGTCTCCATCTGATGGCTGAGGAAATCGAAGCTCTGAGACAAACAGCTCTGCCCAGGTTACTTGTGGTGCTAAGAACAGCCAGGTACCGCCCAGACGCCACTCCAGACCCATGTGCAGCCCTGAGACAGGAAGGCAGTACAACCCACAGGCACCCAATCAATGCTAACCCTGCCACTTGGAGCTCTTATACAATGACTCGGGTGGCACCAGAGGTAAAGAATCCACTTGCTAACACAGGAGACATAGGTTTGATCCCTGGGTTGGGAAGATACCCTGGAGGGCATGGCAGCCCACTTGAGTATTCTTGCTTGGAGAATCCCATGGACAGAGGAGCCTGGTGGTCTACAGTCCACGGGGTCGCATGGAGTCTGACATGACTGAACCAACTGAGCATGCACACATTCACTTTGCTAAAATAAAAGGGAGACTCCCAAAGAGAACATTAGGAGGCTAATGTCCACCAGGAGTACTTGTGGTGATGGGCCAAAAGCTTCATCTCACCTGGATGAAATCTCTACCAACAAAAGGGGTATGACTGTTAATACTAAGTCATATAAGTTAATGCTGAATTACACATGTCATAGTGACAAGCTGCTGGCCAAAATGCCGAAAATGAAGATTAAAATTTTAAAAAAAAGTTTTTAAGATTTTTTATGTGAGCCATTTAAAAAGTCTTTAATGGACCCGTTATAATATTACTCTGTTTTATGCTGTATTTTTTTTCCCTGGGACCTGTGGGATCTTATCAAACCCACACCCCACCCTTCCCCTACCCCCACATTGAAAGGCAAAGTCTTAACTACCGGGTTGCCAGGGAAATCCCCCCTCAAATTTTAAATATATACATTATGCATTAATTGTATTATAATGCTAGTCATGATGATTTTCCAAATGCCAAAAAAGAAAAAAACAAAAACAGGTAAGAAGGTTAAGACCACCTGTGAGTTGAATACAAAACTTTTCACTATTGACATTTTCATGTATTTTCCTTCTAATCTTTTTGTTATGCTTGTAAACTACTTGAACACAAAATCACGTGCTATGGGGTACATGTTCCATGTCGCCCATAAAATCCATCTCCAGTGTGATGTACATGGAGGTGGGGCCTTTACAGGGTGATCAGGTCATGAGGGTGGAGTCTTCGTGAGTGGAGTTATTGCCCTTAAAATAAGGGGTCAAGGAGTTAGCTTACTGTCGTTCCACCTTGTGACACAGGAGCCACCTACGAGCCTGGGAGAGGGTCCTCACCAGAGTCTGACCATGCCCACACCTGGATCTCAGACTTCCAGCTTCCACAACTGCGAGACAAATGTTTATTATCAAAGCCACCCAATCTATGGTATTTTTGTTACAGCAGCACAAACTGACTACAACACTAGGGTGTCACCAAGAGCCCCGTAACTTTTTAAAGCTTAACATTTCACCGGGAGCATGATCCATGTGATTAATCTTCCTAACATCTTTACGCAGACAGCTTCACAATCACTGCCCAGGGCTGTGTAGTAACGCAGAGGGCTTCCTGTACCATTAGCACTGCCAATAGTTTTCCGGTTGGTGTAAAGTATGTCGTGATGAGCCCTCTGCATTCCCTGTGAACAGAAGGGCTGCCGGGCCCTGCCGTGTGCCCACTGAGCAGGGCCTGCAGGCCGGTGGGTACACGGGGCTCGCAGCCCAGTGCCCGACACAGCACAGCACGGGTGTCTAAGGACAGACACTTGCTTTGCGTCACAAGAACTCCAGAGACCAGGAAAGCAGCCCGAGGCCACGTGCCCTGGCCCAGGTCCCGGCCACGGACCAAGCGGAACAACCCCAGCACAGTGCAGCAGGGTGGAAGCGGCGGCGGGTCTGTCTCGGGAGGAGCGTGTCGAGGCTGAGGCCGACCCAACAAGGGGGAAAGCAAACAGCGCTGGGCTCTGGGATGGGCAGTGGGGGTCCACAGGGCGTCCGGCCCAGAACGGGGGGGCGACCACAGACCAGCAGTGTGTGGACACTCAGGCACCGGGCAAGTGCTCTGAATCACTGGTTTTAAACACTGTGTCAGAGGGTCCAGCATGCAACTGGCAACTGTGTGCATATGTAGATTTAGAAATCTAACACCGCCAAGGTCCTAAATATTAATTAGGACAAATCAATGGAGGACTGACCTTCTCCCTGCTTTAGAGTAGAGTCCGATCATGCCAAGAACGACAGGACTTACCATTTTCCTTAATGAGAAGGTCCTCTGCAGCATGTGCTGCCAAACTTGAGTTACCCATAAATTTTCAGGCAGTGCATAGGAGGGGGGCCTGGTGTGTGCCCGCTGAGGGTACACACCAGAGGGCTTACGAGACTTAACACTGCAGCTAGTATCTGAAAAACGTGTCAAGGATTACTGCTCAACCTCTTCGGACAAAGCCTATTATCCCATTGAGAGTAAAAATCAAGGTGAAAGACACGACTTCTCAAATGGAGTAGTACTGGATTGGCCGAAAAATCAGCTTGGGTTTTTCCATCAAGATGTTATGGAAAAACATGAAAAAAAAAAAAGATATTATGGAAAAACCTGAGTGAACTTGTTGGCCAACCCAATACTTTGCAACCAGAGCCAGTCAACGTCAATTGTGAGTCCTTGGTGAAGAGATAATAAATATTTCCAGTTCCACAAAGGTGGGGTCGCCCTGTTCTCCGAGGTCTTCCTTCTTCACAACTAAACAGCCTGGATTTTAACAAGCAAGCACAGGGGCTCCCCCGTGGCCCAGTAGTAAAGAATCCACCGGCCAATGCGGGAGACGTTAGTTCGATCCCTGCTCCGCGAAGAGACCACACGCCATGGAGCGGCGAAGCCCACGCGCCACAGCCAACGGCCTGTGCTCCAGAGCCCGGGGATCAATCTCAGCTACTGCAGCCCCCTCACCCAGAGCCTGTTCTCTGCACGAAGAGGAGCTAAAGCAACAAGAAGCCCACGCGCTGCAACCAAGAGCAGCCTCCGCCCGCCGCAACTCGAGAAGAGGCCTGTGCAGCTGTGAAAGACTCATCACAGCCAGAAATGCACACAGAAATAAAATTAATAAGATAAATAAAACAGGCACAGAGGACTGAGAGGGCAATGAGAGCGGGCTCCCTGGGGACCATGGGGTTTGAGGAATGACAGGACGGTGACTCTCCTGGGTCCTCCGATCACCCTCCACACCCCCAGCCACATCACTGCAGACACCTGCAAGTCAATCTCCAACAGGCGGAGAGAGAACACAGCAAGGGAAGCTGTCCTCTTTAGCCGAGGGACTGGGGGATGCGGTTCCCCCAGAGGGAAGTCTCTCAGTTAGACCCACCCCACCGCCGCTGAGCACTGCATGCCCCCTGACCCCGCCCGGCAGGAGTGTTCTGTGCTCTGAAACCAGCCAGGTGCTGCGGCAGGTGAGGGGGGAGTGGCCCTCCCAGGTCCTGCCCAGTGGAAACAGAAGATGCTCCGATCCCAGCGGGGACCTCAGGGAGAGCTGACCCTGCTGCTTAATGCTGAGTCGTGTCCCACCCTTGTGACCCCGTGGACTGCAGCCCACCAGGCTACTCTGTCCCCCGCTGTCTCCTGGAGGTCGCTGACCCTCCACCCTGACTAAGCAGCACGGAAGCCGTAACAGACTGGGCGAGTCGCCACTACACATGCGCGCGTGCACACAGCCCCCACCTCCACCTCACGCTGATGAGCAATGAGACAGAACAAGTCAGAGTGAGTCACCCTTACCTCTGGCAGGGGGAGGGCTAGCGGGAAGCTGAACCTGCCCAGCCCCTGGCGGCAGTTAAGGCTGAAGGAGGTGGCAGCCAACAGGAATGGTAACCCACTGGCCCCCCATCCCAGTCTTAAGAGTCAGCAGGACCTGGTGGGTCACCAGGTCTCCACACCCACCCAGCATGAAGGGGAGTTTACACCTGACATCAATGAGGGGGAACCAGGCGTGGGAGGCAGGGCTGGGCTCGCCCTCCCTCAGCCCCACACTGGTGCACACAGGGAGCAGAGAGGAGCTGAGCCCTGGACCCCCTCCTGCAGAAACAAGGCCTGCAAGCCAGCCCTCCCCCTCCCCCTCCACGTGTCAGCAGGGCTGGGGAAGCAGAGCATCCACCCCCGGGGGGCTCCGTGCAGCCGCACAGTCAGTGCAAGGCCAAGGAGGGGTCTGAACGTCCACTCCCCCACCCCCGGCAGGAACAGGCAAAAGTTTAGAACTGAAAAATACATTTAGAGCAAAAAAGCACTGGATAGAACCAATAATAAGAGTGGAAGTGACAGATGAGAGAATTGGCTGACACGAGGCTGATCTTTTCATCAGAAAAGAGAGGGTACATGATGAAAGATGAACAGCATCTCAGGGACCTGTGAGACCCCAACAAAACACTAATATTCTCCTACAGGAGTCCCAAAAGAGGCAGGAATGGACTGGGAAAGTATCCAAAAACGTAACAGCTAAAAACTTCCCAAACTTGGCACAAAACATCAAATCACAGATTCAAGAAGCTGAGTGAATCTCAGAAGAGATAAACCTAAAAAATCCAAGCCACATTAAATTTCTAAAAGCTAAATACAAGGAAAACCCCCAGAAGTAGCCAGACAGAAATGATGCATTACTTATAGGAAAACAACTCGAATGACAAAGGATTTCTCACCCACAACCATGAAGGTCAGGAGGAAGTGACATGTTTTTCAAGCACTAAAAAAAAAAAAAAAAAAAACCCAACAACCATCAACCACAAATTCTGTATCCAGTGAAGATATCCTCTGGGGTGGAGGGGAAATAGATTCTCAGACGAAAGAGAACTAACGATTGTTGCTAGCAGGCCTGTCATTGAAGAATGATAAAAGAAGCCCTCTAAATAGGAAGGAAATGACAACAGTCTTGGGACTTCAGAAAGCACATTAGGAAGGGGAAAAAAATGGAGGTACATATAATAAACTAGCCAAGTTTTCAGGAGTTTCTTAAGTTATATTTGATGGTCAAAGCAAAAATAATAATAATAGTGTCATCTGACATAGTACTCAGTGTAAATGGAAGAAATATTTTAAAACATTTAAAAATCAGGGCAGAGACTTCCCTGGTGGTCCAGTGGTTACCAATCTGCTTTCCAATGCAGGGACATGGATTCAATCCCTAGTCAGGGAACTAAGGTCTCACATGCTGTGGGGCAATTTAGCCCTCATACCACAACTATGGACCCCACGAGATCTGGAGCTTGGGAATCACAACTAGAGAAGTCTATGCTCCTCAACAAAAAGTCCCACATGCTGCAAAAAAAAACCCAACACACTCAGAATAAAATTGAAAAAATTTAAAGAAATAATAAAATAAAATAAAAAACAGGGCAGGATAAAGGGACCTGAAAGGAAGAAGGAAGGTGCCTATGCTGAGCTGAAGTCACAAAACAGTGTTATCACTGAGAGTGGTAGACCAGAGTAAGTTCCAAGTTACACATGTATAGTGTAACACCAGAGCAAACATAACGGCTTCCCCAACGGCTCAGTGGCAAAGAATCACCTGTAGTGCAGAAGACTGGGGTTCCATTTCTGGGTCAGGAAGATCCCCTGGAGGAGGAAATAGCAACTGACTCCAGCATTCTTGCCTTAAGAATCCCACAGACAGAGGAGCCTGGTGGGCTGCAGTTCACGGGGTCGCGAAGAGTCAGACACGACTGAGGCAGGCACACAACTGAGCGCTCAGAGCAATATACGCCCACCAAAAAACCAAACGAAACAAGGCGGAATCGTAAACAGTGTTCAGTCCTCAGTAAGACTGAAAAAAAGAACCACCAAGCACAGAGGAGACAGGAGACAGCCAACTGGCAGACTCAGGCTCTGACAGGTCAGCAGTCACCTTAAACACAAATGGTCTTAATACACAGCTGCAAAGACAGCAGAAAACACAGCATCATCTAAAGATACACTGCATTCAAAAAAACCTTACTGGAGATACAAACACTGCTAATACTTTTTACAAAAAGCAGGGGTGGCTTATACTAATAAAGTAGACTTCACAGCAATGATAAAAGGATCAATCTAACAGGAAGACATAATTCAAAATGTGCACACACCTAACAGTGCCTTGCAGTATATGGAAGAAAATCTGACAGATACGAAAGGAGAAATAGACAAATCTACAAATCCAGTATTATAGTTGGGGACTTCAACACTGCACTCTGAGCAACTGACAGAACAACTAGACAGAAAATCAGAACAGATACAGAAAAACCAACACCACCACCGACTGCTAAGAGCGAATGGACAAACATGTAATGACACACCATTCACAACAGCGACACATGCCCCAACCCACAAGCACTCATGGTCATTCCCCAAAACAGACTATCTTGAGGCATAAAACAAACCCCAACAAATTTAAAAGAACTGAATTCATTCAGAGTATGTTCTCTGACCATATTGGAATCATACAAGAAAACAACAGAAAGACAAGACAATCTTTTAAGCACTTGGAAATGAAACAACACATGTCTAAAGAGTCTAGGGTCAGAGGATCAAAAGAAGTAACACAGAAGTCAATGAAAATGAAAACAGAATATATCAAAACCTGTGGGAAGCAGGGAAGAAGACAAATTTATGACATTAAATGCCCACAGTAGGAAAGAGGAAAGGGACAATGCTCTAAGTTCCTACCCTCAAAAAGTTGGAAAAAACAAAAACAGCAGAATGATAAAGCAACACAATCGAAGACAGGAAAATAATAGAGAAAAGTGAATGAGACAAAGGCTGGTTTAAAAAAAAACAAAACTGACAAACTCTATAAAAACTGATAAAGATTAAAAATAAAGAAAATACAAGTGGGTGCACAATCTGTTGTGATAGCCCATTTCATTCCTGATACTGGTAACTTACAGTTTTCTAAACCAGGACTGAGACTAAAACAATTTCGGAAAATTGCACACTCTGGCAAACTGTTTGGCAGTTTCTTAAAAAAAACTAAACTGCCATCTGACCCAGCGACTGCACTTCTGGACATTTACCCCAGAGAAATGAGGAAGACTCACGTTCTCACAAAAACCTGTACAGGAGCAGTTCTGCTGGCTTGGTGAACGACCATCTCAGGGGAGGGTAGACAGAGACAAATAAATGTGAAAAAATCTTCAATATCATTAACACTACAATGAGCTATCAGTATGCACTTGTCAGGTAGTGGCCAGTCTGACAGCAAGGCACTAACTTAAAAATGAAGGCCTGTGCCGCCCATGGCCTTCAACTGAAAGCTGCCCAAAGATGTACCAGGGGGCAAAGTGCAATGTCCAGTGCGAGCTGGCAAATGCCCCCCAAGTTCCAGCTATGCTAGGTCCCTGCCAGAACCTGCCAACAACCCACGTGTCCTGCAACAGGTCAATAGGGAAACTGAGGTACATTCAATACACACAGCGTCCTGGGTGGATCTCAATGGTTTTATGCTGAGTGAAAAGAGCCAAGTTCAAAAAGTCACTTACGGTATGACTCTTTTGATAGCATACTTGAAAGGACAGAAGTATAGACATGCCACACAGATTCCTGGCTGTTGGGGGCTAGGGAGCAGGAGGAAGGTGGCTGTGACTATGAAAATGTGCAAGAGAAACCAAGGGATGGAATTCTTCTGGATCCTGACGTCCTGGTGCTCACACACACCTACACATCTGATGAAACAGCACAGAACATCCTCGCACGCACACAAACGGAGTCCACACGAAACTGCGGGAATTTAAATAAGGCAGTGCGATTCTAAAATGTCACGTGCTGGCTATGACGTTGTGGTTGTGCTGGTTCCTCAGCCATGTCCCACTCTTTGCGACCCCATGGACTGTGGCCTGCCAGGCTCCTCTGTCCATGGGATTCTCCAAGCAAGAAAACTTAAGTGGGTTGCCATTTCCTTGTCCAGGGGATGTTTCTGACCAAAGGCTCGAACGCACGTCCCCTGCATTGCAGGCACACTCTTTGCCGTCTGAGCCACCGGGGAGTCACTGTGCTATTTAAAGACGCTGCCACTGTGGGAAACTGGGTAAAGGACACCTAGGACCTCCGTTATTTCTTACAACTGCATGTCAATCTATTTTTATCTCAAAATAAAGATTTTGGTTTTTTTATAGATGTAACTTAAAAATGTCTAGAAAGCCGTAACTTTCTAAATTGTTAGGAACCAGTGAAGAAGATATTCCCTCTCTTTCATCACTTTCTGCCCCCACACAGGACATATTAACACAAACTACTTGTTTCTCTTGGGGTCCAAAAGAGTGACCCTGGGGTTTGAAGGCCAGAACGAAGTCTTCAGCAAAGAAGATTATCATCAGGATTTGTGGGCAGACTTACGGTGCCCAACGAGCCAAATCTCTCCACCTGCCACCTTCTCAAAACCTTCATGTACCACAGTTTAAAGAGGTGAAACAAAATCGATATTTATATTTGCCTAGAGAGTAGATCTTCCAAAGCTCATCTGATATTTAAGATGCTTACAAGATTAATTACTTTCACTCTTCTAAGTCAACAAAAGTAGCCAAAGGAGTAAGTTCCATGGAAATGAGGTGCTTTGAAAGGAAGAATCAGGTCTGGTTGCTAACACACCAAGCTGGGTCCAGCTTCCTCATCTGCAAGGCCAGCCCATCCCAACCCATTCTGTTAGAGCAGAATGCTAGCCACAGACCTAATCTGACTTTTTTCTAGTAGTCCCACTTAAAGAAGTAAAAAGAAACTGGTAACATTAATATAAAAAAATTAATTTAATGCCCAACAAATAAATGAAAAGATGTTCAACATGACTAACCATTAGGGAGCTGCAAATCTAAACCACAAGGAGTTATCACCTGACTCCTGTTAAAATGGCTATTATCAAAAAAAGGTAACAAATGCTGGTTGAGGATGTAGAGAAAAGGAATACTGATGGTGGGAATGTAAATCAGTGCAGTCACTGTGGAAAATAGCATTGAGATTCCTTAAAAAACTAAAAATAGATCTACTGTAGGACCCAGCCATCCCACTTTTGGGTATGTATCTGAAAGAATGGAAAGTAAAATCTCAAACAGACATATGCACAACCATCTTCACGGCACTATTATTCACAACAGCCAAGAGATGAAAGCAACCCAATGTTCACCAACAGATGAATGGATAAAGAAAACGTGGTTTATACATACAATGGAATCTGATTCAGCCTTAAAAAGGAAGGAAATCTGGTTCATGGATTACAGTGTGGATGACTCCTCAGGACATTATGCTAAATGAGATAAGCCAGTCAGAAAAAGTCAAATACTGTGTAACTCCACTCACATGAGGTACCTAATTAGAGTCACCAAAAATCACAAAGAAGGTAGAATGGTGGCTGCCAAGAGCTGGGTGGGAGAGAGAAACGGGGAGGTGCTTTAACGGCTACCAAATTTCAGTTGTGCATGACAAGAAAGCTCTCAGAACTGGCTACACAGCAATGCGAAGATACTCAACACGACTAAAAGTATTCTCAGAAATAGTTAAGATGGTATGCTTTGTGTTTATTATGATAAAAAAAAATATAATTAAACCCAATATATTCAAAACATCTCAGCACACAATTCATGTAAAAAAGACTGAGGCACTTTATTTTTTTTAGATGCTGAGCCTAGAGCCCGGGCAGCGTGGACACTGAGCGCACCTCTCGGTCTGCACCAGGCCCACTGCAGCTGCCCTCCTGCCGCCGCTTCCCGGCCGGGCAAGCTGGGCTCCACCACAGCTCTCACTCCCACAGAAGCACCGGACAGCTGGATCTACATATCAAAACCTCTTTTTTACAGGCACGGGCAGGATCATCTTCCTGCAAAGGCTTTCTGGGAAATCTTATTTATCCCTGGTCCGCTCTCTGGAAAGGCAAAGCTTGAATGACTCTGACCATCCTCTAAGCACCTCCTCCTCCTCTCCAGGCCACATCAGGGCCCTCAGGATGTCACATCCCCGCTTAGAGAGCTCACAGTTTAAAAGAGGGGCAGATATAAGCATCGCAGGCACAAGATGCTAAGGGATGGACTAACAACTCAGTTAACTCCCACCAGTGGATTCTAATGTGCCAGGAACAAGTATAATATAAGTCATGTACCAAAAAAAGTATGGGAGCTGTTGATAACTAGCATTCACCTATACTCAACCTTTCCGGGCTCTGATTTGCAACTGCTTTGACTTTGTCTTCAAAGCGTGAACCTGTACAAAATTTAGTGCACATCTAAATTAAACACATCCATGGCATAAGCACAGTCTCCAGAAAAGGCACTCTGCAAATCAACACCTCTGTTGGTGATTCTGATGAGAATACACAGCTCACTAATTTAAGATAGCATTAGCCAAGTCAATCCTCCCAGGGGGTAAAGAGAATAAAATTTGGTAAAAGTGAAAAAACTGTCTCTCTTACAAATATTTTTTGAACATATCTTCAGAAAAATTGAGGACCAGGAGGACAACAGAAAGACATTTCTAGCTCAAACATCTGTTGTATATCCTAGACAAGACTTTACTTTCTGAGGACAAAACCGCAACATACAGGCTCTCCACCGCAAGTCACTCAGCAGAAAGCTGTTCATCGGCCAGAGGAAGCCCTAAGGAAGGACCTCTTTCTAACCTCCCATTTGTGCTGTGCTGGTTGAAACCAGTCATAATGACCTCTTTGTGAAAAATGTACTTTGCAACAAGTTATCAAAAGCTTCATTGAACATCTTAATGGGTATGGCTGAGCAAGGAGCACCTCTCATGGCCATGCTGAGAGAACACAAGTTGATCAACTCATGGTATTGAAGTGGTCCCCAGGCACTGAAGTATTTTAAGAATAGCCAGGAAAAAAAGCTAGACTATGCAAGATGCAACTTTTATTCTTTAACATACTGACATCTTAACCCTCTCCCCCCCCATCAGTAATTCACTCCCATCCCAATAAATCTCCCAAGAATTTAATACTGAAAACTTAACTTGGTGCATTAACTTCAGACAAACTCCTCCAAACTTATCATTTAATCCTATGCATTAACCTCTAAGTAATCACACCAATCTATGCGAATGCAGTTAATACTATAAAATTACACCTCAGGATCCATTACTTTATACTTCACAGGTAAAACCATAACTTCGCTTAATAATTTAGATTGTGATCTCGCTAAAGCTGTCATCTCAAGTAACGGTGCTTACCTTATAATTAGCTTGCTAAACATCACCAGAAAAAGCACTCATGCCCATCCCTACTTAAACAAAAACATAAAAACTACCACACCCTCTATTCCTGGTTGAAGGAGGAATATTCCAGGCAATGAGAAGCTATTTCCATGCATTAAGCTACCTGCAGAAACTGATAAAAAGGTCTGCAGGGGGAAACTATAATAGCTTCTGAAGGGTCCTTCAAAAAAAAAAAAACAAAAAAGCATGGGGTTTTTAAACATCCACAAGCTTCCCTGGTGGCTCAGATGGTAAAGGATGTGTCTACAATGCAGGAAACCTGGGTTCCATCCCTGGGTCAGGAAGATCCCCCTAGAGAAGGGAATGGCTCTCACTCTAGTATTCTTGCTTGGAGAACTCCATGGACAGAGGAGCCTGGCAGGGCTACAGTCCATGGGGTCACCAAGAGTCAGACACGACTGAGAGACTAACACTTTTTACATTTTCATTTAAACATGAACACTGTAAAACCCCATTAACTCATTTAGTAACTCATTTACCTATAGATGCTCCTATAGTTAAAAGAGCATTTTCAAGGGCAGAAAAACATATGCAAACACCAAGACCTTCTAAGGCCGAAATGAACTCGGGAATAGCAATATCTACAATAGTAAAACTTCCAGCCCCTTCCCCTAAGGAAGGGGTCCTAATAAAGCACTCTCAGTACTCAGCAGGAGGTGAGCAGCCAACACGTACAGCTGCTGGCGCTTCTGTTACATGTCTGTCACTTCCCAGGTATGCCCGACTTCTGAGGTTCTTTCTAATTTTGCAACACGAGGACAGACCAGCACGGCTTATCCCACTGAAGGTTATAAAGACAGAGCTCTACGGTATTTGCAAAACTAAGATTTGTCATTGTGGTCCAGCATGTCTACCCTGATGATTTCATTTTAATTAGCTTTTGACATGGTGTCACCTATGTTTTAAACAGAACCTATGCTGGATTTCTTAATCCTTAATGCTGCCAATTTACTTGTATCTCAACACAGAAGAGCTAATCTGGATAAATGATAAGTGAGATTCTGGTGAATCCTAACCAAGATCAGAACCTTTTCCACTACTGAAGAACAGTGATTTGAACCAACCCATGTACCTGCTGATTAGGGTGGCTAGAACTGCATATACTCAAAGTCACATGCTGGAAGCTCAACTGGTCAAATCAAGCCCACAGATGTTTGTTTTTATGTGGCTTGTACAGTGCTTTCAAAGTTCTGAGTTGCGCACTGTTTAATAATCAGATTACAGACATCAAGCTCTGCATTCTCAGACTATCTGGCCCTACAGGAAAACCTCCAGCGGATCTTCCTCACCCCGTTATCAAACCTGGGTCTCCTGCACTGCAGGCAGATTCTTAACCATCTGAGCCACTAGAGAAGCCCCTTCACATAGGAAAACCTACCAGCTAGAGAGCACACATCCTCAAGGCTACTCCTGGGGACGCCCAAACGGACAAGGGCAAATGCTCTTCAGGCTGTCACGCACTCCTTCCCTCTGTCAGGGCCCTCACCAAAGGGGCTGCCAGAATTTTTCTGGGCATCGTGCTTGCCACTCCTTCCGACTCTAAAACTGCCTTTAACCCCTGAAATAAAATCCCACAATCAATCCTGTTAGTACTATGTCCAAACCCCTAACCCCTAGCAAACAAAAGAAGTCTAAAGAGGAATCTAAGTAGAAAACAAACAATTTCCATGGTTCTATGGTGGGAAGGCAGATATGAACTAGTTCATCTTTATAAAAATGTCATTTTCTAAAATACTTAACTTCTCTCCTTTCTTTCTCCACAGTTTTGGCTAGGTTATTACGCTATCTGCCGTAACTGATTGCGGTGTCCCTTTCAAATGGAATGTCATTAATGAGTACATCTTACAGATGAGGACAACATGCCACAGTTAAGACGCTTTACGAGAGCACCATGGGGCATGATACATACTCCCCAACGGGCTGATACATGGACATCAACCCACCACTGCCACGAAACTTAGCAACATGCTCTTTAAAATGTTGGTTGGATGTTTTACTTGACATGTGCTCCATTCCCAACAGAACATGAAACAAATCAGTAAAAGGAGTCTAAACAGGGGCTGCTCTACATGCTCCACACGCCAGTGGACTGATACTCAAGCACCCACACATGCACAGTCGCCTCCCCAGTATCGCTTACCCATTGCACTGAGATAATGGTTGAAGGCCTGGCAAGGAGGGCTTGGGGTCTGTGTGGATTTGTCACAACTCATGGGTGCCGGGCTCCTGTCTGTGTCAAAAGAGAAATACCCACTGGAGGATCGAGACAGCAAGGAGGATCTTCTCACGAAGATGAAGAGCGGGGATCTGGTAGCGAAAGGGCCGGGGCTGGCCGGTGGGGCCAGCGGGCCCTGCGGGCTGCCTTGGGGGCAGCGGTCCCCTTCTCCTTCAGGATTACCTTGCCGCTCTGTCTGTAAAGAGGTGGGGGCCCCCGGTCTGAGCTGAGGAGGCCTCTCGGCAGGCTGCAATTGTCCACCTTCTCTGTCACACTCAGAACTTACATCGGAAGGTTGCTTTGCCATTTGGTCTTTTTTTCTGCAAGGAAAATTAAAACTAGGGTTATCTTAAGCAAACTAACAATTACAACGAATACCTAAATGGGGAAACTTTCACCTCTTCATGACAAATTCTTAAGAATTAACACCCAATACTTTAACATTGTTAAAGTCATCACTAATACAGGAGTTCTCCATAGGATCTTCCAAAATAATAGAAGTAACCTTAAAAATAAAGGTATCATTATTTGGGTGGGGGGTAAGGCGGGGAGAGGGACTAAACTTCCTGCCACCAAACAAAACAGCACCAATGTCAATTATTCCTGGAACTGGTGCTGTAACACACACACACACGTTTTAAAAGAGGCTGCCTGTCTGAGGTCTATTGACAAGTGTTCTTTGCCCAGGGCCCACTAGAATAAGTCAGAAACTCCCCGCGGGCTCTGATTTCCCCGGATCAGATAAAACACTGGAGCCCAGGAGCGGGCGCAGATGCAGCGATTGCAGGCGGCTGGCCGCGTTCCCCGCTCCGGCCCCATTGTTCTGCCGAAAGTGCTGAGGACAGCAAGTCTGGGGAAGGTTTGGCAAGGGCCGTCAGTCGTAGTAAGTGCGTCACAATAGAGTTTGTAACTCAGCGCGGCTCGGCTCGGCTCCGGCTCTCCGCCCGCCCGCAGTCCCGCCCGCTCCAGGCCCGCGCGCCCCTCCTCCCGCGGTGCGGGGCGGGCGGGGGCGCGCGCAGCGCGCCACACCGCACCCGACGGAACTCCCCGAGGTACACCCGCCTGTGGGGTGCACACCTCCGAATGGGAGGGAGGTCCCCCGAGCCGGCTGCCGGCTCCGGGCGACCCCAGCCACATCCACAAGTAACTCCTCACGCTGAGCGGCACCGGGGCGCGCGGCTCCCGCACCCCCAAAGCCCTCCCTTCCTAAGGCAATTAGGCCGAAACTCACGTCCGCCCCTTCCCTTCCGAGTCGCGTCCGAGCCCGGGCCCCGCGGCGCCCAGCCCGCGCGCTTCGCCGACCTGGAACCCCCCGACAGTCCACACGAAGGCTGCGCGGGAAACAAAGCCCGAGACTCGCGCTCCGAGCTCCCCCGGCAGCGCAGAGCTTGCAAATCGCCGCCCGCCCGCCGCCGCCGCGCTCCGCCGGGCAGCCGAGGGCTCCGCGCGCCTCGCCTGTGGCCCGCGCTGCCCCGGCCGCAGCAGCCGGGAACAT